>JAYXIM010046659.1:0-54650 GCA_037575425.1 Anastrepha fraterculus
TCCTTTTGAATCGGGAGAGCAGCATTTCACAAGTGGTTTTTCGGTTCGATTGCTGCCTTACAGTCAGTTCATGCGGCACCCATTTTCCGACCTTTAAAATCATGACCATGTCTTTCAAACATTTGGAAATGGTTTTTTGGGCCACTCCCAACTGCTCTGCCATCATTTCTTGCGTTTGACCATCATCTTCATCCAACATTTGATAAGCTTGAGAAGCGTTTTTCTTCAATTGATAACAGAAAATCAACGATGTCCGCAAATCGTAGTTTGAAGGCAGGAAAAATGCAAAAATGCATTGTTGTATGAAACGATGAAAAAAACCAGACATTTGAGAAGGTTTAAAAATACTTCTAGCGAAATCTATGGACTAATAGTTGAAAGTCTCATTTCATAGGCATCTACCAAGCACACCATATTTTTTCACACTTTGAAACTAAATTTGTTCCAAAATAAAAATTGAATGAAGGCCACTTACATTTTGTTGAAAGCTTTTTTTAGAATCCATATCAGCAAGTCTCAAGTCAAAACAAAAAGCTGTACTACGCATTGTATGTATTTTTATACAAACATAAGCATTAAACCGCGACTAGTTACAGACTAGTTACCGGGTAATGCATACACTTTTTTTTAGACATGAAGAATTTTATTTAGATATCCGCATATCAGCATAATAATTGCATTGAATCAACCATTTTCAGTTAATTGAAATTTGTTTCACTTATGCGGAATATCCAGTTATACCAGTATACTTAGTAAATACAAACAAATCTTCTATACATTTGTGCGGAAAAAACCCTTGGTCTTCATAAGCATCACCACCAAATGTTAAAGTAGTTATGCGACTAGTTACAAACTAGTTACTTGGTAATGTATGAATTTTTTAAGAAATTTAGCGCTATCTTGCAGGATGTTTATTGTGGGAAAATATTTTCCACTTTGTTGAAATTTATTTCGCATATTTGCATGTATGTAAGTACACGTTTATGTATGTATAAGCAGTTTCGCCAGTTATGCCAAAATATTAATTTGATCGAAAAAAGGTAAAACCTTTCTGATTGCTATTCTACTTTTTTGATGTATGTATGCAGCCCGCAGCTTGTTACGAAAAATTCAAAAAATTATTAAACAGTCAATCTACGTGCAGCGCATGATTGTGTGTTGCATGCAACCCGCACAGTTGAGCACATCAGCAGGCAAATGCATTAAGCTCACGCAGCAAGTTGTGGCATCAACAAAATTACTAGTCAGACTAAGTCTCCGATTTGCCAAAAGGCTAGAAAATATCATCAACGGTGCACCCAAATGAACGACATAAAACACTAATGCAATAACAACAATGCTGGCAGTCGCAAATAAATATACGTGTGCATGTATGTAGGCAATACAAACAACGGTGGCAATTGTAGTCAACAACAATAACAGTAACAATAACAGCACAGCAAAGCACTTATGCAACATCCATGATTATCAGTTGGCAGTGCAGCATGCAACATCGCAGCAGAGCTGCAAGTCTGTGAACAAAAAACAGAAAAACGAAACACAATAACAACAGCAATCGATTAATGCACCATTGAGCGTTGGACTTGCCAAAACTACAAGTATACTCAACGAAGACAACAACAACAGCCAGTAGAAGAGCGAACGCAAAAAGTACGACGACGCAGCGGTAGAAAGGAAATCGGCGCAGCATTAAGGTAGTGCCACAATGTGGCAATGGAGTTTGCAGCGCGCATCTTGCAACAAACGTACCACAAGCACCACGCTTTGGCCCAGCAACCGCACCAACCGCATATTTGCAATCTGTAAGCATATTGCTCGTCCGTCCGTCCGTTCGCCTGTTTGTTTGCTGTTGACCATCTTTGGTGTTGCGCTGCGTTGTGTTGAGTTGCTGCGCCGACTGTTTGCACAACTTTTGCAATAGCCTTTGTTGCTTTTTTATGCCATTGTTGTTATTTTTGTTGTTTTATATCGTCGACTATTATCAGCTGCCTTTTAACTGGCTTACTGCGTCCCGCTGCTTGGCCCTTTTTCATCGACAATCATGAGCACCGCTGGACGCCTGTCGTTGTTGTCAGCTTGGATTGCACTTTTTCACTTTGCCAATGCAACAACAGCAATAACAACTACGACTGCAACAGTGTGTGCTTTTTTCGCTCACAAACAAACATCAATTTCTACCTGCAACAATTTTAATGTCTTTCAGCATCATCCCATGCCTTCTTACTACACATCTATGTAGGTACCTCTCAATAGCCAACATTCCGGGATGCCTCCACTGCATCTCCACTCAATTTAATCTTATGATGCGGCTGCTACTTAACCAATGCTACTTACATGAATGCGCTTTTTGTTACTTTTTTCATGTTTGTAAGGTTTTCAACCGGTTTTACTGGCTGCTGTTGCAAGAAGGGTAATCTGTTTTTTTTTTTGTTGATCGAGAGCTTTGTTATGGCACTGCACTGCTTTGGTCTCTCAAAGTGCCCGTGCTTTGGTTGATGGCCAGACTTTTTGGCCTATTGTTAGATATCCTTTCTGTTCTTGCTAAAATTGTTTACATATATAACTTTTTATACTTGATGAATGTAAGCTGCATTACTGAAAGGTCATTAAATGTGCATGTGCATGTATGTACGACTTCTACCGATGCTGAATAGGTTTACTAACATCATTACCTTCGATTAAATGCGCGCCACGGAGATTGCAACAATTTCAGGACCATTGTTTTAGAACAGAACCAAATCGACCTTAAGCGAGAGTTTGTGTGCCTTAGCAGTTAAATTTAAATGTGGCATCTTCTTTGCACCATTTTTTGTATTTCAACGAAAGTCGGCCCAAAATTTGGAAGCAAAATTTTACGCGGCATTTTGTTGAATATTTTAACTCATTTCGCCCTGAAGTCCGACTCTTTCATGTTTTTTTGAAAGCTTCACAAAAAATGTGCTTCGAAGGTCGTAAAGAGACACCTAGCAATAAATAGTTATAAATAACGAGTAAACACTAAATTTAAAATCTACTTCGGTGGTCCATTTAACCCTGAATACCTAACCAATTCTTTTTGAACG
Organism: Anastrepha fraterculus; assembly: GCA_037575425.1. Lineage (NCBI taxonomy): Eukaryota > Metazoa > Arthropoda > Insecta > Diptera > Tephritidae > Anastrepha > Anastrepha fraterculus. The sequence continues at coordinate 3,063 of JAYXIM010046659.1, forward strand.
AATTGAAGAAACTTGAGGCCTTATTGCATTCTAAAGCACTTGAGTTTTGGATCTTTTAGATAGAGGATTTTTAGAGATCCATATTTTTTTGAAATAAACACAATTCAATGCATTGTCATTTTGGGAGTTTGGCCGTGCTCCTCCCCCCAATGTGTGACGTGTGGTATTGATGTTATCCCAAAATGGAAGGGTTAAGTTGACTGCGAATGGCAGATGTTTTTTTTATGGGCGGCTTTTTTTCATGGCCGTAATACATTCCGAGTGTATTTCTTCCATTGAAAAGCTGGTAATCAAAAATATCTGCCGTTCGGAGTCAGTTTAAAACTGTAGGTCAGTTCATTTGCAGAACAACATCAAGACGTTCACCGCAAATAAGAGCAGGAGCTCGGTCAAGCACCTAAGAGAAGTGTACGCGCCAATTATTTATTATTTTTTTAATGCATTCGGAGATTTGCCAAGAAATCCAAAAGATCAAAAAAGCTTATTATGGTCGAATTAGTGCAAACCTGTACTTAAAAATACACTGCAGCCATTTCAATTAAGACTATTTTGGGAGATGGGTTGAAACAGAACAAAATAAGCAAAGGAATTGGGATAATCAATAGTCGTTATAAATTAGTTAGGTCAGGTGAGGTAAACTTAATCCCAAAACTTGTAACTCACATTGCCACAAGGGAGACCTCGGTTTTAGATCCTATTCGTGGGACCCTGCCACATGTCTTAGTGGGTTGCTGGTTCTGAGACGCGCTTTATCTATCAATACGGGGAGGAACACATAGTCAGGGCTATTTAAATTAGGTATAACGGAAATGATTGCCCAGAAAGAAGGCACACTTAAAGGAAAATCAAATGCATTCTTTGCTATCAAAACTGAGCACAGGAACACAGGAGATGCTTCAGAGTGCGCTTAACACTGTCTTTATTACAGATTTGGTTTACTTCTCTATACACCAGTCGCATATTTGAAACGTGAATTGGTGTAGGGCAGTGTACTTCAGCAGGTACTCCAACCAGTAGTCTTCAATTTATCCTTGGGAATGCTAAAAGATAGTAGCAGGTGTTTCCGTTGTATGAGCGAAGCATGATTTTGTCAGCCGCGCAGGATGTTAATGCGTTCCACAAGGTATCCGTCTTCGACACCATTGCAACATTTAGCCAAATTTTAAGCCAGTCGGGCGCGAGATAGCTAACAAAAGGTTTGCACCGCTTTTAGCCAGCACATCTGTGCGATTAATCGTCTCTATACCACCAACCAGGGTATAGTGATTCATTTATTCACGCAAAGTTAATCTATCTTGGTGCCGCACACAGTAACATCTTTCAGCGCTTTATTCAACCGACAAATATGATAACTGAATTAAGTGCTGAAAGCCACTAAGCCATTAAGTTTTAAAGCCTTAATAGCTCCTTGAAATGAGGTGCATAATTAAATTTAAATACTATGCAACTGTTTAGACGAAAAGAGGTAAAAATATCTTAGCTGCGAATTTTTTCACTATTATATGACATTTTTCACATATAATTGTTGAGAGCCGTATTTTGGTAAAAAAAATAGTGATACTTTAAAGAATATAAATTTTTAATTTTCTAAAACGTGCATATTTTAAAACGACACCAACGTCTGTTGAAAGACCCTTTATAAGTATATTCATCCCAGTAGTGCATATTACAAAGTTCTGTATTTGTGGCACCAGCAGATGAATAATGGCATTAGATTGTGAATGAAACTAAAAAGAGACTGAAATTCGTTAAGAATCGTCAGAACCTTGTTTTCTTCTATTCGATCTGAGACGCGTAGTGACCCGTTTGACTGCATAGCACATCAAAGACTACGGAGTTTTACTTCGTAAATAGCAGAGCAGAGCAATCGCTTCAATACTATACATTTTTCTTAAAAAAAAAACATAAAACATTAAAAAGTCTAATTGTTACTGAATCTTGAAATGAAGAAAATCACAACCTCATTGGTTGCAGTGTCGTTTTAAATGCAATAGTAAAAACTTTTTCTGGCGCTTACAATCAGCGTCGCCAGCATGGCCAGCATTAAAGTAGGTTCCTCAGCATCTCCTTCGCACACATTTTACTGCGTGCTACCAGCAGCGATTAGGTAGCCACGCTCTTCATTAAAATCCAGCTCGCAAACTGCAACTCGCCACAAATGCCGCGCACGTTGCAACGTATAATGGCGCAGCCAGCGCCGCAATGCATACCCATTGCATATTTCAATTTGAGTTTATGTCGCCTACTGCATTTCACACAGCTGTGACACTACTCACGTCTGCCGCCGTCACCACCAAGTCGACAATTCCGAGTGGCCAAGCTATCACCAGCGGCGAGGGGTTTAAACGAGCCAAAGTCCAGCTCCGTGCTGGATTAAATTCCACAAACTCATTCGTGTGTGTGTATGTGTGTGTCTGTATAAATATCTACCGCTGCCACAACGAAGTCTATGGCTATTCTAGCCTTTGAAGATATACAATGTTGCTCCACTTTGTTCTTGCAGCTGCTCCGTAAAAGGAGCGCGTGTTGTCGCATTCCAAAGCATTAATTTATTTAACAATTTTCTATTTCCAAGGTTCTTTGTTTTGTGCATTTTTTCTGCCATCATTCTTAATTTTTCTGCACTTCTATTTATTTCAATCACTGCATTCTTTTCTTGGGCCTTCATCTGTTTTTGGACTTGGCTTTAACACCAAAGTGTTGCCTTGGTGAATTTCTAGCGTAATTGGTGGCGACGAAATCGGAGGCTGCTCTGCACAAATGTGCCACATTAAGTATTTGTGGACACTTGCCGCATTCCCATTGTTCAACTGGCTAGCAGTGAATGTCTGCCACAAAATTGTTGGAAAAGTTGCCTTAACTCAATTACGAAAAGCGATTAAAAAAGGTGTAAATATATATTTTTGTAGGTAAGTAAATGTAATATTTTATACTGAGTTTTCCTTTAAATGTGGCAGATTCACAAAAGCACAGGTTGGTTGAAAAGTAGGATATCAAAAATAAAATAATGGGAATGTACTTTTTTAGTCAATGTAATCATCTTCAACTTTAATACACCTAATCGAATCATTCACCAGTAATTTTATACCACCTCTCCAATGAATTTCTAGAAGCTCTGCAAAATCCTGCTCCACAACTATTTGCTGCGATTTTGACCAATTTGGAAAACTCATAAACTAAAATTTGTCAAGGATTATAAGAACCCTTAGTGATATCGAAAACCCATTTTTTTAGAGATTAGAATCCACTCACAGTCGCAAGCACTTAAACCCCTTTCCATTGTATGGTGGTTGTTTGAAAAGTCCGTGCAAAAGTAAAAATTACTTAATTGTTTAGGGTCAACCTTTTTTATTTTTCGACATAGTCTGCTTTTAGGCTTACGCACTTCGTCGAACATTGTTCTGCTGGGATTTCAAAATTAGCCGTTCGATCAGCAATCACCTCCTCATTTGAATAAAATCTTTTACCCGCCAGCCATTGCCTCAAATTGGGGAACAAATAGTAGTCCGAGGAATCGGATGGAGCCAAGTCTGGATAATAGGAGAAATGTGAAACAACTTGGAACACTATCTCAATTAATTTTGCTGCGGCCTCAACTGCTGAGGCATTAGGTAAAAGGGAAATCACTCGACTTCCTCGATTCAAACGATTGCCAAACGCAAAGAAATCGACCGACCTGGCTGAAACTTGGTGCATATCTTCCAAAGAGATGCAACTAACTAAACATAAGCTCGATACACGCCAGTAGTATCATTTTCTGCCTTTAGCGCAGTTTCAAAGGACCCTCATACCTCAGCAAAGTGCCTCCCTCTGGTCAAGCAAGCAATCCAAGTTAACGTACGATTCGCATCGCTGACCAATCGCTCCCCCTAAAATTCTCAAATTCTCTAAAGCGCAATCAGAACAAAGTCGCACAGTCGAGTTTACCCATGCAACCGAGCAGGTTTTAACAGCTGCTATCCCTAACGCTACTGCCTTAAGTCAGAAAGGCAAAGAAGAGCGATAGTTATATCTTTCCGGAATGACCAGAAATTATATCATCATCAAAACATATCACAACTGCGCTATTGTTAGCTAAAAAATTTTTTCTGATGGAGAACGAGACTAGAAAGTGACCCACAGCTACCAATTGGCGCTTACATCCTTGTTAGCTATTTTCTGAATTCTTTGTTCAATTTATGGCATGCGTCTTAGAGAGACCTACAGTTTTATGCTACCTACGAACAGCAGTTGATTTTGTATGAGTAGCTTTTTAATGCAGAAACACTCGGAGGTTTGCTATTGCCTACCGAGGGTATGCCGCTGTTATAAAAAAAAATGTTCTATCATTTAGTGATTTACGCATCATGAACACACGCTGATAATTATGAGAGAGAATATTTCTGGTATCCACTAGTGCGGCAAGCACTAGTCCAGAAGGTTTGATTTTTTTGTTTTACAGAGAGTTAAAGTTTATATCAACCTACGTGATGCAGCCAGGATGGACTGATGGCAATAATAAAAGCCGTGACCCGCGTAAAGTGCGATGCGACATCTGAAGATGATATTTACATTTTCAATAATAGCCAATCGGCGATAAAATATCTCACCAAGTAGTGGCTAACCTCCAAGGTAGCCATGAAATGCCACAAGTCTCTTAGGGAGATGGCTGAATCATTTCACCTAAAGGTAACATGGGTTCCTGGCCATTGTGACATTGAGGATACCTTCAAGGCCGATCAACTAGCGAGACTTGGCGCCAAGTTAACTGCAGATGCGTCCGACAGTGTGGCCGACTCTTAATGCTAAGCGTACAGAATCTCTCCTAAGCCAAAATAAGCGTAGTTCTAGCACACTGATTTCCGTTATAACGCATCACTGCCCAATAGGCAGACACGCTCAGAAGATGGGTGTACAAAGAGATGACGTCTGCAGAAGCTGTCTAGGTGAGGAAGAGACGACCTCACACTTCCTTTGCCATTTTAGGTAAACAATTTTTCAATGAGTTCGAAGCTTTCAGCTCGGTGGAAACCAGGGACGTTCTAAAATTTCTGAATGGTTCACATTGATTTTAGGACAGATAAGGACAAACTTTCCATGATTAAATTTCACAATGGCCTGTTAATTTGAGAATGTTCCACAGTGTATAACCGCTACAACCTAAAGAGGTTCCAGGTAGGTATGACTTTGATCCTGAGGTGACCAAAACAGAGGGTACTGCTCTGATAACATTTTAAGGAATTCTCTGTATCCGGAACTCTAAACGTAATGCTACAATCTTTAAGAAATATATTCCAATAAGAGACTAAGCAGCTGTATTAGAAATTATTTAAGAAGGGCCATACTAAGCCTTCTCTCGGAAGTAGAATTAAACAATATTCTTTAAATTATTGAAAGGGTCACAATGGAACACAAATTGCATTGCTCCATTCCATAAATATAAATAGCGCATCATTTTTTATTTTTATTTATTTACATGAAGTATAATTATAAAGAATTGCATTACAAAATTCTACCTGTATATCAAAACATTTGCGCTTCATAGGCAAAGTAAAATTGTTGGTATTTTTACAAGTTTTTCATTAAAAGAAATTGTTTTCAAGTTAAAAAAATAAAAAACTATAAACACATATTTACGCATTAACTACCACAGCTGCCTAAAAACTTGACCTAATTTGTGCTTTTCAACAAGAAATTGGTTTTTGAATAGGGGCGAGATCTCATATTCTGACAGTTTAGACTCTTGAGTCTAGCGAAAAGCGGCGGGGCATGGAATCAATAACGTCCTGACAACGCTTCAAGGGGATATGAGGCCATACTTCGTGAACCACTTGCCAAAGCTAAGCTTTGTTTGAAGCATTTGCAGTTGCCACAACCTGCTTAACATCTCCCTATAAGTTTTCGATCGGATTAAGATCTGGGGACTGAGGTGGCCATAGCATAAGATCGATCTTTTCGGATGCAAACCAATCTTTCAAAACCTTGTTCATATGTTTCGAATCGTTCTCCAGTTGAAATGTCCATTTTATAGGCATTTCTCAACTGGCGTATGGTAGCATTATATTTTGATATGTGTCTACATAAACATGTCTATCCATAATGCCATTTATCATAAGGTTAGGGCGAACGCCATTGTAAGAAAAGTAATCCCATATCATTATACGTAGGCCACTATGCTTAACTGTCTTCTTTATGTACCTAGGATAATATTCGGTGTTTGGTGGACGTCGTACATACTGACTAGAGCCTGTTCCACCAAATAAAATAATTTTGCTTTCGCCTGTCCACAATATGTTTCGGCACTTTTCTTCAGGCCAGACTAGATGAGCATTTGCAAATCTGAGTCGTCCTTCCACATGCTTTCCAGTCAAAAGGGATACTTTTCGGTGATTTCTGGCATTTAGATTTTACTCAATTAGATGATGACGGACTGTAAACGTCACTGACCGAGAGATGCAATTAATTTTTGATAACTTAAGATGATGCTGACGTTCTTATCTTGCTAAAGCGCACAATGCATCTATCTTCGACAGCGGTTGTTTCGCGTTTTTTACCCCGATTTCCTGTTTTTTTTATAATGAATCGCATTAAATATCATTGTAGGTGTGCAGCCAACAATATTTTCAATTTCCTTGTACGGTTTGCCTTTTGATCTTAGGCTAACTATCAAATCTCGTTTCTCAGCCGTGCAATTCTTTCCCCTGCCCACTAGAATAAAAATTGTTACATACCCAATGAAAATCATTCACCAAAACATTAAGTACTACATTACACTTACTATTGAAGTTTTTTGTTGTACTAATAAATAATTATAATTGGTTTGCAACCACTCACACCAAGCACTACTATAATTATGAACAGCCACTTTTCGCTGCATTTCGCAAAAGTCATCAGAAGCTTACACAAACCAATGCAAAACTAACGGGATTTAATCGCTATTCCCTTCTTTGCATCCTATTCTTAGAACTCAAATGAACCCGGGTTTATTTAAGGCTGTTTAACATGTCGAAAAATGAATATGAATATTGTGAGGCGCTGCAATACTACATATATTTTTGAATACAGCTGTATATTATATTTAAGTATACATCGATTAACGATGTATTGCATGCGAAACCAGTTGATTTGATTAGAGCCTTAAAACACAAAATCCGTGTCGAAATTTACGAAGTAGACGCGCCATTTTGCCAAAAAATGATTGAAAATTTTGGTCAAAGAACCGACATCTGTAACCGTGGTTGTGGAAGGCATCGGTCCCATGTATTTTTTAAATTTTCAATTGCCAAACGTTACTCATTCTAATTTAATAAAATTGTTGAATAGTTTTCATATAAATTCTTAGTTAAATTTTTTTTTAAAACAAAGTTATAGTTGAGACTTTAAATAAAATCGTAATGCATTACTTTTCTACGCAATCAAATCACAATGTTTTCTTATTTATTTTTTCTTTTTTAATTGCTTTAAAACAAAATCTTTCCCAAAGCCAAATTCTCATGAAAACTATTACAAAACCAGAAATCTACGAAATCAAATGAAATCCTAGCAGCGATTAGGGAAACCCAAATGATTTGATTTCTACTGCCGACAATTGTCTTTAAATCCGTTTACCATTTCGGGTTATGTTCATACAATCAAATACGCATTCAAACTCACATTCACTCATTCATTCATACAATCAAACGCTCATTCATCGATAAGGAAACAAAATTACAGTGAAGAGGAAGAACGTGTTTTTTTTATTTCAACCCCAAAAAGAAAGCAGGCAGTCAATAACTGGTGACTGAACAACAGGCGAAAAGGCACAGAGACTAGCAGGCAGACATACGGCCACATGGTAGACACGCCGACAAACAGCGAGGCAAAAAGTGTGCGTAAGGACACCTCTGACAAGCTGCTGTGCCACAGCAGTGCCGCATCGAATAAGAAAAGCAACAAAAGTAATAACGAAAGCAAAACATAAAAAGAAAACACAAACAAAACATGCCAAAAGAACACATTGAAAAACACGCAAACACACAAACACTAGGTCATAGACATACAAACTGAAACAACACCGAAACAGATTCTCCCAAACAACGAGTGCGATCAATAAAGCAGCTTAAATATATCCTTAAATATCCTGCATAGCGGGAATTACAATAAAATGCACGAATTCCGGCCGAAAAAGGATTTCACTGCAAAGGGCTTAAAGTGAATGCGAAAAAGCAGTAAAGCAAATAAAGAAAAATGAGGAAAGTAAAACCCAAAAATTCCAGTAAGATGTTGCGAAGTAAGCCTAGAGCAAGGTGGACAGGGAACGCAGAAAACAAAAAAAAGTGTCAAATGGAAGCAATAGGCGATCGAACGTAAGGTTAAGGTGACAGAAGATAGTAAAAAAGGCGAAATCGGGGAAAAATAAAATATTATACTAAAAGCAACAAAATGGTAACTTGCGCCCGCTGGTTGTGGGCGGGCAGTCAAGCGAATGGACGCACAAGAAGGCGCAGACGGTCGCGTACGTGTGGCTAAATGCGAATTGGGCAACCAGCGGCTGATTGGCGTTTTTAGCACTTTACGTAAAATTTTTATCAATACACTTACATTTTAGACACGAAGCTGATGGCAGAAGAAAATACATAGAAAATATGTTGCTCCTACATACTAAGTGTGTATGTGTGTGTTTTTTTATTATTTTTGCTGGGCGTCACGTAAAAGTTGGTGCCACTGTCAATGTCGGCAAAGCCCGGCAGCGTTTCGGCACTTGGCCTTAGGTGAGCACAAACGTAGCAGAGCAAACGGTGGGTCTGTTGATGTCCGCTGTTTTTAACTTTCAACGACTGCTGCTGCTCCTTGAGGAAGTGTCGAGGCCACGCTAACGGCAGTGATTACGCGTGGAACTTACGTATTTGGAACTTTTTGTTGTTATTTTTTATTTTTTAAATTCTTGTTGCACTATGCACACTGCAAGTCTTATTAGCAATTTGCGCAAAAAATCAACACATATGAGAGCACGTTATTTTGTTCACAATGTCGCGCACCTTGCAGCCATTTGCTGCAACAATGAAATTTCGTTTTGATTTGTAAATATTTGCATATTTTTGTCGTTACTTGCTTTTTGCCATCACATGACCTCTGTTGCGACCTTTGCTGTTAAGCAACTTCATCACATAAAATTTATAAAAAAAAAAAACATTAAAAATTATTTTTTGTTAACGCACAGTTTGTATGCTGCAAAACCCAAACGCGTTTGCGGTAATTTGTCTATAGCGGTGGCAAGCAGTGCAGTTTCCTTAAATTCCCAACCAGTTTTGCAAGATATTTTCATAAGTGGCTTCTAATTTTGCTGCAATGCCAATTTTATATCAACTTCGACTGCATCAGTACTAATTGCATTCACCATCTAGCACTCGTCTCAATCATCATCATCATCACCACCAATAACATCACCAGCACTGCATGTAAATAATCATTTCATCATTACTCGTCGCTAACACTTTTGCACTTCATTCATTTATTTATTCATTCATGCAATTCGCGATTGGAACCCGGCGAGAACGATTTTTTCTTTGGTTTTCTTTTCGATTTGCATTGGGGCGGAGGCGTTTTTTGTGTTGTCTGCCGCTATCGGAACACAGTGACGCGCTTGCGGATGCTGCACAACACTTCCGTATATTTATTTTCCGTTAATTGGTTAAGTATTTTCTTCAAAACAGCTTTAGTAAAATATTTCTTTTTTTTTCAAATTAGCTGTCCAGAACGCAATTAGTTGTATTTGAAAATCATTTTCTGTACGCACACACACAAATAACACGAAATGCCGCACTCTTAGTATACGGTCAACATAGCTTACACGTCTAAACACGTTAATGCACGAAACCGAACTGAAATTGCACTGCTGCGGTACAACGTCAAAACACCAAAATAGCAAAACGACACCACTTTGCCGAGCAGAGCAACCAACTCCAGTACCAACAGCAGCACGCAGCACTGGCAGCGTTTGCGGTGCGCTGCGTCGTTCGCTTCGGAAAACCTGTTCGATGTTCGAAACGGGATACGAATGCGTGGAAAAACAACAAAGCAGCGCATAAGAGAAGAACAACAGAGTGTGCGTCGGTGGTAGGGAAATGGGGTAACTAACTGAACCAAATGGCCAAGCAGGAAATATGAGCTAAATAATGTAATAGTAGTGGTAATCATAAAATTTTGGGTACTAAACAAAAAAAAAATTGTTGTGACCGATGGAAATCTTCATGGTGAAAAGATTTATAGAGGTGGTGGGCCAAGATCAGACCATTAACCGGCTCTCAGCGAATTTGAAAAAATCAGCAGATTGGCTGACGCCACATGAGTCATGATAGCGTTGTGTTTACGAAAAAACTGATATTGTGTAGGTGATATACGAAAAACGCATGATGGAAAGAATAATGAGATGGCGCCTATAGTGGTCCCGTTACTTTGCTCTCAGCAAATTTGACAATGAGTTACGTAATTTTAGCTCCAGTATGGCCAGATTACCATTTTCGTAACTTGATTTAGCATTTTTTTTTTTTTGTTATTTAGTCTCAGAGTTTAAGTTCTTTCTTCATGACATTTTTCTAGCCTGTTCTAATTAAAATGTAATGTTTATAATTTTGTAAAATATACATTTTGTAATACTTAGTTAAATATTTCACTCAGTTTTTTTTTGCTTTACTTTTTTTAACATCTGGTGGCATTGCCCGCGATTGCAAGTGTTGATGGTGATCTTCTGCTTTCGACAGTCAAATCCCTCTCTCGCTACTGCAGTGTTGCCTAGCTTTGGATATAAAAACGCACTAAAATGCCCATTTAAAGAAAATAAAACACCAAATTTTTATTGAATCACTTAAAAAATTTTGTATGTGTCACAAATTGTCTTTAGAATGTGCATTATTTTAAATAAATGTGTTATGCTTATGTACATTTGAATTTAAGATTTTTTTGTTAAGCGAGACTATTTTGTTTAGCGAACGACGTATTTGCTAAATTTGTAGTTAAGTAACTAGATAAGGTACTCTTTTTGTAAAAATGTCGGTATGGTTTTCTTTAGTATTTTCTGGGATTTTGGTAATGAATACACCTCTTGGAGCCCTACGTCCCACTAAGGATTGATGGCCGGTTTACACCTCTATGGTTTTAATCCACAATCAATAAATGCAAACGCCTTTTAAAATGTGTGAAAAGGTTTTCAATCTTAAGAAGAGTTGAGAGAGGGACATTTAATATTCTTGCATAACCTTAAAAGTACCAAAAAATTAAATTCACACTTTCAAAATTTCAAATTTTATAAGAAGCAACTAATTTTCATTAGCACTAAAATCTTCTCAGAGTGGCCTTTTTAACCTTCTTTTGCATAATAATACAGTTTTTTTAACTTAAAGTTTCGGTAGCTTCAAATTAAAAAAAAAGGCACATACACGAAACTTCAAAATTTTTGCATTTTCGGTATAAAAAAGTACTAAATTTATTGCGAAGAGCAAATGGTTGGCAATACTGCACAACTTGGAAAAACGTGACGTCACATACTCTCTGATGGGCGCAATCTTCTTTCTATCATTCTTGCGAAAAACCCAAATCTTTCTACGCTTAGGATTCTTCGTTGCCGTCTAAACAACGATTGATTGAACGAGTGTATGAATACGTGTGAAATGAGCGGCCAGAATTCTGCTGCCAAGTCCTATGTGACACAGTGTTTGATTTCAGCGAGAGCGTGTCATGACGTCGAGTGCCTTCAAACACGACCATTATTTTGTTATGTTTGTTTTTCTTGATACTATGGACTTTTGTTGCACGGCTGAAATGCTTTAATGCGATCGACACCGGTCACCTGTGATGGTCGCACTCGAATCTAATAGTTAATAATACATCGGTCCGAGTTGGTGCGCGCGGAATATAGCTTCAGCGCTGTGACAATTCAGGTTTGCTGTGGACAAGGAAATATGCCCGGTCTTCCCCATAATTTTCTGAGTTTCAGATTACCTGGTACTAGATCCATTTCTTCTTGGATTTCCGTTTTAATACTTTAGTGGCCATGGGTCCTCCCCTTGGCTTTGAAACGTTTTGTGATGGATTGTTGAAATAGTTCTATCAATTATTTTTCTGGCCGCTATGCCAGTTTTTGAAGTCAAAAGCACGTTATTTCTAGAAACGATGAGCTTCAGAAGCAGTTTTCGTTGAATGAAAGTAGAAAATCAAAAAAAATTACTGTGTAATACATTATTAGTGTATTTTTCGACAGGCGATTACCATTGCAGCTATTTGCCGGAAAACGGCAAAAGAATGTAATATGTGTTAGTTGAAGTCTCCCGTTATTGTAATTGTGTTTGTAGCAGCCTTACCAAGGCTTGCCAAATTATGTGCCCCACCAAGTGTTGTCCTACAACGGAATTCTCCAGAAATGTGGTGTTTTGACGTGGTCAGTCTATAGAGAGGGTGGTGTTATATGGGTTAGTTTGGGTTTACATGGAAAGACATGGTTACTATGGTACAGGTCTTCTACCCAAATAGTACATTTGTTTGGTATCTCGGAATCGATTGTTGGTAAGTAAGACTTTAATCTATTGCAACATCCAGAACCCACCTACTCGTAAATGTGTCAGTTTTACACGGGTCTCACGAGGTAACTTGATTGAACCCTTTGACTGCGATGTGTGGTGGTTGATCTCCTGCAACGGCATTAAAGATTTTAACTAAATCTGAATGAATGATATTTATAGTGTATTATTATTGCAACAGGAAGAACTTCTCACATTCTTTGATTGGATATAAGTCTAGCTAAACCTCGTTTTTGAGCTCGCGGAGATGAGTTTTGAGATAACTGGGAGGTGGTTCTACATGGAGCAAGCTTCTGCTGAAATGGTTCCTGCAGTATTAACTCTACATAAAATGTCCATTGCTTCTTACTAGCCGCCGGTGCTCAACAGTGTATGGGAGCAGCATAACTGAGTATTGCTCTGTCAATCGACTTGTGCACGCGCGATGTGGGGATGCAGTCCTTTTTTGGCGGATGAAAACATACAACATATTACTCTTTTCAGCATTGAAAACATTGTATATTAAGGTACAACCGCTCCAGTTTTTGAATTCCTGGTGTTATTAAGCAGTGTAAGCTAATAATACACAAATAATTTTTGTATTTAACTGCATTTACTCCCATATCCAAATTTCACTGAAATCGTGAAAGCCCCTCCCCACAGACAATTTTCTATTATCTTATACGATTTCCCAACTATGTTTTTCTACGTCAGGTGATTCTAAATATCAAGCAAAATGTAGGTCTTGTAATATTATATCTGTGGTGGGAGGATTTTTTGATAACACAAATAAAAATTAAAAGGACATGAAAGCCAAAATATTGAGACCTTTACAAGTGAGGCTTTTTCGACATAGTTGAGGCGATTGCGTTGAAAACACCTTGAAGTTCTTAAAAATCTTCCTGGCCAATCCTGATTTTAATCTCTGAGTAGTTGATCTGGAAATTCTACCTTTTAACTAATTTAGGCGATGGATAAAACTTTAGCGAACTTATTTTTAAAATTGCTGAATTGTATGTTTTATTATTCTATGGAAATTCGTGCACCACGCTAAACAACACCATTTACTGATAATTGATTGACCGTAGTAAATTTTTGACAATTAGTAAAATTTGTAGTTGAAACTCTGTTTTGAGTTCTTATTGCTGCTACAACAAAAAAGGGAGTCATCAAAGTTGTTGGACGAGCATATCCCCGGGATGGATATATGCATGTAGGATGGGAGAATTCGGATTATTCGAATTTCACAAATAGACCCGACTGTCCAACCCTCGAAATATCACTTGCTCTCAACTGTTCGTTCTTTAAATATATTTTTTGGTTTAAAAATGCCGTATCACTTTTACGAGATTGCAAGTCGGCCCTTTGTGGCAAAGTTTAACTGTAAAAAAAATCCAAAATTAATTAGAGCGAGTAGGCGTTAGTGTTTATTTAAAAGAATCCTTTTCCGGTTACACACAGTGTAGATGTTATGTTAAAAGCGACAGCCAAATTTAAGAATGATAAATGTGTTAGCTTGCAGTACGTCTTCAGGGGCAGACAGGAGCAATAGTTATGTGCTGCGTTCTCGAATTTTTGATACAGAAAATTACATTTAACTTCCATGAGAGTAAATTTCACTTTGTGCAAGGGAGTACTACGAAAATAAAGTTCGAAGTTATAAAATTTTGTTTTCAGAATTAACAATCGCTAGTTACTATTTTATCGGACATGTAAGCATTGTCCACTACTTATAAACAGCAGCTGATGACTTTTAGTAAACTGCCTATTTTTGCTGTATTTTTATGCATTATAAGTAATTAGAAACCGCTGGGAATTTATAAAGCGTTTGTTTTGATTAAACAATAAAAAAAAATAATATAAGCTATACAATTTTAATTTAGACATTGGTAAAATGACATTTATAGAATAGGTATGTAACTTGTCCCATAAATCAACTCGCTTTTAACACTTTTTTCGCTACATATAATATATGAGACGTTTCAACTTTAAAAAAAACTGATCGAAAGTCAATTGAAACTGAATTTTATTTTATGAAAATTTTAATTTAAATTCCGACAGGGATGCACCTTAGCCATTAATTTTCCATTCTCTTCATTATGCCAAAAGAGCAACGAAGAGTGAATCTCAACTCGAAATCACCTATCAACAGAAGCTCGAATATTTTCGAACACGAAATTAAATTGAGTTGGCACGAAGAGATAAAGGTAAAAAATATAAATAAAGCAGATGTACGAAAAATAGCATACAGCCATGGCCAAAGTGTAAGGAAAGACTCCCTCAAGCAGTAGCAGGTTTCACGCCTGCAAGAGAGCATAGGATGAACTGAGAAGTTGTTATTGCGTAGGGAGTCAGAAGGGCAGAAGGAAAAGCAAATCAGCAGGCACGAACACTTGCACTCCAGCATCCAAATCTTCGAACTGAATCGAATCCGCAACACATGTACATACATGTATATATATTTATGTAGGTAGAGCAGCAAAAGCCAAGCGATGGCTGTGACAGTGCCAACAATAACAATGAACCTCAGTGCATAGATTTAAATGCAGGCACATTTGTAAATATGTACGTCCACACATGTTCATACGTATAAAGGTACCCCAATGCAAATTATGCTTACAGATATATGCATGTGAGAGCAGTTTTGGCAAAACAGGAATTTTAGAGTTTATGTCTCAACGAGTGGTGGGAGCAATTGATATGAGCACATGTACATACATATTTATGTATGTGTGTATATATATGTACATAAATGTAGGTATCAAGGTGAAACCTGTTTAGGAGTTTGGTAGCTCAGCCGGTTGGACGGGCGGTCAGTCGCTGGATCGGCTGGTTTGTTGTGTTTAGGAGGTGAATATACACACATACATATGTATGTGGGAATTGTAATAACGCGACTGGTGTATGGCCAAGGTGGTGAACCATTGATATCATCTATACAGAGCATAAATTCCTGTTTTGAATGATCCAATTAAAATCCTTTGCTATTAAAAAATTAAGGTTTCAAAAATTAGACCAATGCTTTGAAAATTAAAATTAGAATTAAATTAAATGAAAATGGAATAAAATGGAATGAAACAAGAATTTTGAATAAAATTTATTAACAATAATTAGGGAGAATTGAGTAAAAAAAAAAAACAAAAATTAATAAAATAATAACAACAAAAAAACCGAATTACATTATATCAATTCAAATAAAATAAAATTAAATTTAAAATAATACAAATAAAAATTTTCTATAAAATTTATGATTAATAATTAGGAAGACTTGCATAAAAAAAAAATTAATAAAATAAGAACAAAAAATATTAATTAAATTAAACCGATTTAAATAAAATAAAATTAAAATAATACAAAAACGGAAAAGATAGAAAGAAATAAATATTTTAAATAAAATTTGTTAACAATAGGGAAAATTAAAGAAAAACTTGGGGAAAATTTAAGAAAAAATTAGACAGAATATAATAAAGTAATGTAAACTACATCAATTAAATGAAATAAAAATTAAATTAAACTTAAAATCGAATAAAATAAAATAGAACTTAAAAATAAAATTTAGTAAAGCCAATTACGTTAAATAAAAATAAAAAACAAAAAATTAATAATCAATTAAGAGGACTTATGTAAATAAAAATAAATTGAAGAAAAATAAAATTAAAAAAGCTAAATAAAATATTAACCAAACAAAAAAATATTAATAAATAAAATTTAATTAAGGCAATTAAAATAACATAAAAGTTGCATTCAAATAAAACAAAAATGGCGTAAAACAAAATGAAACCAATATTTTAAATAAACTAATGAAGTAAAATTAAATTAAATAAAACAAGGGAGAATATAATAAAATAATATGGAAGCAATGAATTAAAATGAAAAGAAATGAAATAAAAATCCAATCTAAAATAGAATTAAGTAAAATCAAAAATTGTAAATAAATTGAAAAAAATAATTAACTTAAGCAAAAAAAAAATACCGAAAATAAATAATTAATTGAAGTGATAAATGTAAAAATAAATAAAAAAAGAGAAAAACAAATAAAAGAAATCAAATTAAATTAAATCAAACAAAACGTATTAAGTTAAAAATATATAAAATAATATATATCAAAAAATGGAAAAAATAAAATGGAATATAAACGTAAATAAAATTTAGTAGAAATAATTCGATAAATTTTAATGAAATGAAACAAAACAAAGTACAATAAATTAATATAAAGGAAAAAATCAACATTTAATTAAGTCAAATAAAAATCTATATAAACTTAAAATTAGAATAAAATAAAATGCAATAAAACTTAAGTTTGTTTGAAATGGTATAAAATAAAATTAAATCTTAAAGTAAAATTTAGAAAAAATAATTTTAAATAAAAAAAAGAATGAAGACTTAATAAATTAACTTAAAATAATGCAAATAAAATAGAAATTACAAAATATTAACAAACTTATTAAAGTAAAATTAAATAAAATAGAAATTATAGAAAAGTGAAGTAAAGTGTATGTTTTTATATAACAATAGAATGAAACAGGATTAAAAATAAATTTAATTAAAAACAGAATCAAATAAAACAAAAATGGATTAAAATAAAATGAAATAAAAATAGTAAAAATTATCACGTAACATTAAAATTTATAATATAAAAAAGAATGAATTAATTGTGAAATATAATAACACAAAATTAAAATAGAATAAAATAAAATATCACAAAAGTACACTGAAGTAAAATAAGATAAGAACTATAGATACCAGTTTGTTAAGATAGATAGATGTAAAGGTAATAAAGTACAACAAAATAAAATAACACAAAATAAAGATTTAACTACGTTAATTTAAATTAAATTCAATAAAATAGTAATAAATTTTTGTTTTAAATATTTTTAAAATATAAAATAAAGTAAAAAAAATAAAGATTTAATTATGTTAATTTAAATTAAATTCAATAAAATAATAATAAAATATTTTCTAAATATTTTTAAATATATTCAAAATATAAAATAAAACACAACAAAACAAAATTACACCAAATAAAGCTTTAATTAGTTAATTTTAATTCAATTCAATAAAATAATAATAAATTTTTGTTTTAAATATTTTTAAAATATAAAATAAAGTAAAAAAAAATAAGATTTAGTAATATTAATTAAAATTAAATTCAATAAAATAATAATAAAATATTTTTTAAATATTTTTAAAATATAAAATAAAACACAAAAAAATAAAATAACACAAAATAAATATTTAATTACGTTAATTTAAATTAAATTCAATAAAATATTAATAAAATAATTTTTATTCAATTTTTCTAATTCTTTGTATATTGCATCTGGTCACCTCATGAATGCAGTCCACAACAAAGTCTTCGAACATGCCGGCTTACGAATCAACAAATTACAAAAAAATTCGCGCCATGTAGATTTTAAGCGATTCGAACAAGTAATTTTCTCTTCATTTACTCTCTTTACACCCGCTCTCTTTCCAAATGTGGATTAACTTATGTTATTGAAAATAGTTCTTAGCTTCCACAAGCAGTTTGTTTGTTACATTATTTGAAACGGTATGTCCATACGTACATATGTACATATATTTATCAAAATGCTGGTTCAAATTTTCTTTTTGTGCATAACGCCTGTTCTACAAATAGTAAATTGCGTAAATATTATCTATTAAATATTCTATTGTAGATAGACACATGCATACTTGTACTCGTACACACATACCCTGCAACGACACCCATTAGAAACGAGCTGATGCACTTTCTTCCATATATTCAAGGGATGAATTTGGAACGGCGATGTCCTAGGAAAGATCCGAACTAGTACTTAATTCGGTACATGAGATCTAACACGCTTTTTATTCCTTTTTCGATAGTTCTTAACCGAATAGTCGATGAGGTTAAGCATTCCTGAGCAGCCGCTGCTCTATTGGTAATGAAAGAAAGCTGAAATAAATGTAGCATATTTCTAGGGAGGCTTTTATATTTATTTCTTCGTTAAGAGAATTGGTATAAGAAGACCAAGAAGGTAATTAACAAGAACATTTTAACCCTCTAACTGCCACCTAAATTGATATATTTGAAACTTTTCAAAAAAGGGTCTAAACGATCCCTAGTTAATTACCTTAAATGTTCTGCCAAATTTCCTCCGTGACCTTTTTATTATATTGTATGTTAAGTTCGGTATTCGCTCTGATTCGTATTTAATAAAAATATAAAATCTAATGTGCTAAGCATTTTGCGCTAGATTTTTTAAGTAAATGGTTAACCCTAACGCTTTAAGCATTGCAGCAAGCCATCTATACTAACAGTTTCTTCTCTCTTCTTAATTGGCGCTTTAACCGCTTACGCGATTTTGGCCGAGTTTAACAAAGCGCACCAGACGTTTCTTTCGCGTGCTAACCGGCGCCAGTTGGACACACCAAGTAAAGCCAAGTCCTTCTCTACCTGATCTTTCCAACGCAGAGGAGGCCTTCCTCTTCCTCTGCTACCACCAGCTGGTACCGCATCGAATACTTTCAAAGCCGGAGCGTTTGTATCCATTCGGGCGACATGACCCAGCCAACGTAGCCGCTGGATCTTTATTCGTTGCGATATGTCTATGTCGTCGTAAAGCTCATACAGCTCATAGTTCCATCGTCTGCAATATTCGCCGTTGCCAACGTGTAAAGGTCCAAAAATCTTACGCAGAATCTTTATCTCAAACACTCCAAGCGTCGCTTCCTCGGATGTTGTCATCGTCCACGCTTCTACGCCATACGTTAGGATGGGCATGATGAGAGCCTTGTATAGTGTTAGATACGCGAGTGCGCCGATTGTTTGTTTGAAGACAGGAGGTACTTCGTTTTGTCCTCGTTCACCACCAGACCCATTCGCTTTGCCTCTTCATCCAGTTTGGAAAAGGCAGAACTAACAGCGCGGTTGTTGAGGCCGATGATATTAACCATCGGCATACGCCAGCAATTATACGCTCTTATAAAATATTGTGCCTGAGCGATTAAGTTCTGCGGCTCGTACGATGCTCTCCAACATCAAGTTAAAGATGTCACAGGACAGCGAGTCACCCTGTCTGAAACCTCGTTTGGTATCAAACGGCTCGGAGCGGTCCTTCCCAATTCTGACGGCGCTGCTGGTGTTGAGCAACGTCATCTTACATAGCCGTATTAGTTTTGTGGGGATACCAAATTCAGACATCGCGGCATACAAGTAATTCCTTTCCGTACTGTCGAATGCAGCTTTGAAATCGACGAAAAGATGGTGCGTGTCGATTCTCCTTTCATGGGTATTTTCCAAGATTCGGCGTATTGTGCATATTTGGTCGATGGTAGGCTTTCCAGTTCTAAAGCCACACTGATAAGGTATAATCAGTTGGTTGACGGTGGACTTCGGCCTTTCACACAATACGCTCGCTAGAACCTTAGAGGCGATATTTAGAAGACTAATCCCGGTGGCCGCCGTAGCCGAATGGGTTGGTGCGTGACTACCATTCGGAATTCACAGAGAGAACGTAGGTTCAAGTCTCTGTGAAACACCAAAATTAAAGAAAAACATTTTTCTAATAGCGGTCGCCCCTCGGAAGGCAATGGCAAACTTCCGAGTGTATTTCTGCCATGTAGGTCCCTCCATTTGTGGAACAACATCAAGACGCACGCCACAAATAGGAGGAGGAGCTCGGCCAAACACCCAAAAAGGGTGAACTCGCCAATTATATATATATATATATCGTTTTTCATTTTTTTATTGTAAAAAAACATCCTGAAAATACCCTAAATTAGGATGCGAAAGCAAATCTATTATTTTGTATTGAATTACCGCATTTAAATATGTAACAATTCGTCGGTGGTTACACAGCTTAGCACTTTACTTCTTTACCGGCACGCACTCATCTTTCAATCACCAAAACTCTAATGATCCAAGGAGTGCTTTGGAATATTAATTTATCAGACGCCTTTTACTTTTCATAGCCTACTTCTTAAATTTCACTCTTCATGGCTTCCCATGTTTTTGCTTTATATATATTTTTATAGAAATAAAGTTCAAAGAAACTAATCTACATTGTCAGCATTTTATTGGAACAAATTGTTTTGCAATACAATTTCCGTTCTTGGCGCAGCTACCATACTCATCGCATTACAGAGCAGACCCCCTGTTGTCAAACTGTAAAATAACAGCTCATGTTATGAAAGCAATGTTAAAATACTTCATTGGGCAGATATGTTGTAACAGTGGAAATTTACGTTATGCATTTAACATTTCTGTTGCAGCACATTTTTTTTAACATTGACTAGTCAGTTGAAGGTGAAGTAAACAAAATGAAAGAACACATTTTTTTATAGTTACAAATCATATATATTAATTTGAAGTTACATTTCAAGCTTGGCGATTTTTTTACACTTAATTTTAGTTTACATTTGTGGTTATTTAAAATTTTTCGTTTTTTTTTTAAATATATCGTTTGAATATCATAATTTCGCAGCATTTATGTTTTATTTTTTTAAAAAAGGCAAATTTTTAAAATAGCCAAAACTTTATTTCATTCATAAAAGTTTGCAAAAAGCTGCGTAAGGATGTATGTATATGTGTGTGTATATATATGAGTTTGTGAGTTTTCTCTTTCAACGCGACGCGAGTCTCATGTATCTATGTAACAATTTCTATATATGTAAATAGAGTAACTAATAATTCAAACAAAATCAATTCAGTGAAAAACAAAAAATCTGCTTATAAGCAATGTACTTGTGTGCGCATGTGTGTGTGTATGTGTTTGTAGATATGTACGTGGGAGCTAGAAAACGGTCAGTAACGCATGTCAACGACATTTTTTGCCAAAAAATGGTAATAGTAAGCTTTGCAGAGCTCTGCCATTACACTGCTGTAATCATGTGACTCTCATCGGCCTCATTAATTGTGTCGTTTTTTTTCTGAAAATGCTCCTTGCTCGAAATGATGAGATTGGCAGTTTTGGCATTGCTATTCACGCATCTCGATTGATTTTTCCCATTCTTGCGTTTCTCTAAATTCTGCTCTGCTGTTTCAACCACTTTGTCCTCCTCTACCTCTTCATTATCGTCGCTTTCTTGCTCCTCATCTTGTTCGGCATCATCATCAGCATCATCATCTTCATCATCGTTGTCATCCACATGATTGTTTAGGGGTGATGTTTGCGGGGGTGGTGATTCACGTTCTTCGTTTTCATCTTCATAGATGACGTCACAATTGGTTGGTATCGTTTTCGGTGGTGGCTTCTTCACTTGCTTCGCAACCTTCTTGGCCGCATCACCGTTAGCCGCTTGCATAGCTGTCATTTGTATTTGCATTTCACGCAAGCGGTCGGTTAGGTCGAATAGATCACGCTCCTGTGACTCACAACGGCTGCGCAATTCGTCGATTTCACGCAAATCTTCAGGTCGGGGATCGCGGCGTTCGTAACGCATGCGCATCTCTTCAAAACTGCAAGCAAAACAGAGAAAATGGAGAAAAATTATAGCAGTGAAAACAAAAAGTCTCACTACAGATGAATGAGCAATTTGACTCCAAAATAAATATCTTAAGCCAATTCCATTTTAACAGGTTAATTCCGTTATTACAACATCTACACTTTATTGTAAGCTTTAAGGATTATGCGTGACAACGTCCATTAAAGCTTTTACAGTACAACAGGATTTAGCGAATTTTGCAAATTTAGAAATTTTCCACGAAACTGCTAAACTTAAAAGCGTTCTATTCTCTAGGGTTTCCTAACTACTTTTTTTAATGCTACTTTTATTACTTACATACATACATATGTGTGTATGTGGACTAGTATGAAAATCAAAATCCAATACTTACAGATTTGTCAGGCACCGACATTTCCTATGGAGCTGCTCAATTTCGTTTGTATTGCTGATGTCCCGTTTGTCCATAGCCGCCTTCTCTGTATCGTATGCCGCCTTTAGATCTTTAAGATCGTGTTGGTGTTGAAGCTCAATTTCTCTGTAGCCGGTTGTTGATTGGTTTTGATTTTAGTTTTTGTAATTATTAGCGAAAAATTTGGAAAAGTTTGTTAGAGTTCGAAGAATAGTTGGGTATAAAAGTAAATAATCTTGTGTTAATGGAAATGAATGGTGCAGGGACTTAATACACATTTTTGAATTTCAATTTTCTCAAAGGTGATCTACTACGCGTTTAAAAAAAAAAACATGCAAGCGGCTTTTATATATGCATATGGCTCAACAAATAGTGCTTTGAAGTAACAATAAACCAGATTCAATTGAGCTTCTAAAATATCTTATCCCATTGCCCTGGTTTCTGAATGATTATCTTCTGATAATCACTCGCCTCTCGAAAATGAAATACTGATCTAAAACTGGCTAATTCTATATCCTTAATGCTAGGTATTTCAAATCCAACGCAGAATCCAGCTTGCTGCCAATCATTGCTACTGTGGACTATGTAGGCTGGAGAGAAGTAAAGTACTCTTCGCACAAGTAAAAACACACTTTATAAGCCTCTCAATATATTGTGTTCGGTCTTGTCAAGTGTAAACTATTCCTAAGTGTTAAGAACTCATCCACCAGGATTCTTTAAATATTCATTGGGTAGGGTAGCGGTGGGCGGCCCAGTTCACTATCTGAGAACATCTTTAAGGGCGCCGTACTGTATGGCGCAGAAGCTGGAACCCTGAAAACCTCGATGAAACGAGCTTACAATTTTCAAGGGAACATTTTTTAAGATGGCTTATGGGCCTTTACCGCGGCCGTGGTGGTCGTGAAGCCCACGACAGTCGGTTCAACGCTACCGGAATGATCCGGATTTATATCCGGCCAAGGATTTGTCACTCCAGCACCATTCCATTGGACATGGGGAATGTTTATGCTGCTATGAAAACAACAACAAAAACCGAACAGCGAGCTTTGAAGCTTTAAAGTTTGTCAATTAAAGATGCCTCAGTTCTGCTGGCTAGACCACATAAAATTAATGTATATAACTCTTCGGGCCAAAGTATTCCAAAGTGTTCATTCATGGTGGTAGAGGAAAAGGAAGGAGTAATTGGGGGGAATTTGTCTTTACTTAGTGTTGGTAGTAGTTAGCAAAATGAAGAAGAATAATAAGAAGATTGGTTTGCAAATTTTTTGGTGATGCTGAATTTGTACATGCCGGGGAGAGAACCCTAGACAGCATATCCTTGAGGTTACATTCTATTACAGAGGCCAAATTTACTGCTGTATGGCGAGCGTTTCACTAAGCAAACACCCATAAGCCAGTTGTAAATCAGAACAACTAAAACCATCGCCTCCAGTTGTAAAAATGTGTACGAGAACTCAAGGTGGTTAACCCCACGTCATAGACAAAAAGTCGACTGTAGACTTCAACTTGGCGAATTTTCTATTGGGCCTTAAGCCTGGATCTGTACGGAATCACTCAGGTGCTCAAAGCCTATGACCACACGGAATGACGCCTATGCGCTGCTTGGGCCTGGGAGTGTTTGGAAGAAGACCCTAATTTTTGGTGGAAAAATCATGTGGAACGACGAAGTACATTAAATTAAATGAAGGACTTTGATAACGACGAAAATTGCTATAGATAGGACGACTCCATTCCACACGAGATTCGTCACTTGGCAATATATCCAACGAAAGTTACTGTTTGGTGTAGATTTTGAGTCGATGGTGTCGCCAGTTCGTACTTGTTCGAAAATCACAGCCAATGGGAAGCTCTACAGTTCGTTAATAACCAAATATTTTGGCCCAAATTGAATGATATGGACATGAACGAGGTGCAGTTCCAGCACAATGGTGCTACGTGAAACACGGCGAGCGCTATGGTGGACATTTCTTTATTTATTTTTTTCGGGACTACTAGTAAGTATAGCACTCAGACAACATTAAGTACATTGTACTGCACTCGGGCTCCCTTTTTAGTTTTCTTTAAATCTACCCGACCTCCGAAGAAATCAGGGTAGATCTTGTTGTGCCAAGGAGCCAAGGTGGTTGCTTCTTAACACATAAGTGTCAAAGACCTCAAGCCTGATTCGAGCGAGGACCGGACAGATGCACAGAAAATAATCCGCCGTCTCATCTTCCTCTCCACATGATGGGCAGAGTGCACTGTTTAAGTTGCCTACTTTTCCCATGTGCTTCGCCCAAGGAAAGTGGCCCGTCTTCAGTCTAACCAGCAGCCTATAGTCCTTTCTGCCAAGAGGATCTGCGACAGTCGGTCGGACATGACAGGTAACATTAGTTTTGTACGATGGACATTCTGCATGAACAGTTTGAGAGTAAGGTTGTCTCTCGCTTCTCTCGCGGCTGTGGGGTGAATTGGAATTTGAATTTTTTTTTTGTGTTTATGACATTTTCAGCAGCTGCAGGTGTTAGTATATCAATTGCTGACTGGAAATTGATTACTGACTTTAAAGACAACATAAATAACTTAGCTTCTTTGGAAATTTGACTTCCCGCAACCGTGACACCAAGAAAAGTCAAGCACACTTTGCACAAAGCGCACGTTCGAATGAAGTGAAATTCCATGTTATTCCATTTGAACACCAGCTTGCAGTTAGGGGATAAACCTTTACACAATGTTGGAAGTACACTTTGGCCTTGATATTTAGAGTCTTTTCGAAAGGATAAAGTGGATTTTGTGCGTCGATTCCTCACTATGGATGAGATTTGGGTCTATCATCATGATTCTAAATAAAAAATCGGACTGTTGCGAATCTGGTCCCTCGGCTCCGAAACGAGTTCGTGTCCAGAAATTGGCCAAGAAGGTGTCAGTTTTTTCATCAGTTTTTTGGTTTGTGGATTACTCTCAAACTAGTAAAACAATAAATTCTGAATATTTTCGTAACCTTTTAGACCAGCTGATGGAAACAAATCGTGAAAAAAAGACCAGTTTGCAAAACAAAAATATTATTTTTCATCAGAACAATGCACCATGTCAGAAGAGTATTTTGACAATGGCTAAAACCCACGAGTTAAAGTTCAAATTGTTGGAGCGTGCACCGTATTCACCAGATTTAGCCCATCAGGCTTCCATTAGCTTCCAGACATAAAAAAATGCGTGAAAATGATGAGGGCAGCCATTTCCAAATTTTCATTTCAGGTATGGAATTCATAAATTGGAATCTTATTGGAACAAGTGTATTGATATTCAGGGGGACTATACTGAATAATAAAGTGTATAAGATTGTGTTTTTCTTATAGAACCGCAAAACTTATTGAGCAACCTAGTATATTATACAAACTTATAAGTGGAAATCAAATTTTTAAAGCTAGGCCAGACAATTCTTTTTCCTAATCTTGTAAGGTACACTACATATTTAGGAAACTAGCTCGTAGTAGGTATGTAAAAAATGAACGGCGTGCGCCTTTTTGAAAAATTCATGCCTGTTACATCAATTGAAAATGTTTGAAAGATATTTATTAAGAAAAAGTTTGTGCCACTTCCTAGCACATTTATTAAGAAATGCAATTGATTTGAACAGCTTTGGCTATGAAGCTGTTCATAAAACTAGAATCCGCTGTAATTTAACCTAACCGATAGATTTTAAGCTGTGATTCAAAATAGTGCCAATAGATTTCTGTCAGAAGCCACAAAAAAAAAAAAAAATTCCAAAGGAGTAAAACTCTCTACTTTTTGACATTTTCTGCATTCAAATGAACAGCTATTATACGAGTAAGTGCATATATAAATTTATTAGTTAGTAGTGGTTGACAAAATTGTGATTTGTAGAGGATAGACGAAGTTCATTTCGCATTTAATAAATAGCGACCTCTTATAAATACGACAGCGACTATGTTTAGCACTAAGCATGCCAGCGTTAATAATGGCGACATGGTCAGATAAAGTACAAACATTGATGGCACAATGTATGGACACGAACGCTTCGCAAACACAAACAAGGCAGTGAGAATTAGCGATGATAGTGACGATGTTGATGATGAAAATGTCTCATCATTCTCGAGGGCACCACGATTCGCATACGAAATGCTGTTGAGAGAGTACAGACACATGTAAGTTTAGCTGTTAAATGTATGGATTGATGTAAAAAAAAAAAATATCATTACAATATACATACATATTTTGTTTTATATACAGGGTGGTCCAAATACAGTTTGTTTTCATAATGTTTTTTTTTTTTTGCTCGAAATGGACTTGGTTTCTTTTTTATGTGCAAAAATGTCAAAAAGATGGAACTTTTGAGATTAATTTGATGGTTTTTAAAATTAATTTTGTGAACGATTTAAAATTTACGTCAACAAACGAGCGAATAAAACACACAATCAATTATATCTATAAGTATACAGGGTTACTGGAAAATTCATATTAGTTATTTTATTTATTTATTATTTATTTCATTTATGATTACTTTAGTTACATAAAATGGTGTACAAAGCTTAACGGCCAGTAAAATATTCAAATTAAAATTATTTCGAAAACAATTTTTTTTTCCTTCTGTCCTTATGCCCACTTTTTTGCAATGTTAGTTCAAGGTGCCGATTTTTTTCTCGTTTTAATTTAAGGGTACGTCAGTTAGTGAAAAGCATCAATAAAATTTGAACCAAGTCCACAAAGTTAAAAATGACTGAAAAAAGATTAATTTTGGATTTACGATTTTTGACAAAGTATTTCCCATCTCACATCACTTAAAAGAAAAAGAATTTTGTATGGAAATTATTGCGCAAACTATTTAGAAAACTAGTTTGTCCGTTTAGCTATCCGAAATGGTATAATATCTTTAAGAACTACCCGAAGCCAGATTGCTGGCACCACTAACGGGGAGTAAAATTTCATAAGAAGGAAACGCATTTGTTCGTTTTGGTGGACTGACAGTCGGTGTATATTAGGGCGGGTCGATTTAAAAATCGCTCATTGCTCTCTGAAAATCGTATTCTAGGGATCAAAATAAGAAACTGTGCCGAAGGAACCATACCTCTAAAACGAAATCTGATGGCCTCCAATTTGGGTCGAACTTTTAGTGTCTTTTGTGGGGAGGCAAAAAAATCGCCCGTTGCTCTGTGAAAATCATATTCTAGGGATCAAAGTAAGAAACTTTGCCGAAGGAACCATACCTCTAAAACGAATTCTAGGCCTACTGTAGGTATATGCTTAGTGCTACATTTTGTGATTGTTTCTTGGATTGTGTCAACGTTTAAGTCACGATGTATGGCTTCAGCATTTGCTATATTTCGTAATACTTTGAATTGTGTTCGCTGTATGAGCTGAAGATTTGTGTTTTTAGCCGTTCCCCATATTTCTATTCCGTATTTCCAGATAGGAGTAATAATTGTTTTGTATATAGTCACCTTATTATGGAGTGATAGTTTTGATGCTCGTCCGATTAGCCAACTTAATGGCCGGTACTTATTCTTAATTTGATTTCTCTTGTTAATGATATGCTGTTTCCATGTTAGTTTTTCGTCAATAGTTATTCCAAGATATTTTGCTGCTTGGCAGATTTTTATTTTGTTGTTTTTTAAAGTAAGATTATATTTTGATGTCTTTTTGTTTGTATATATAATTTATATAGTTTTGTCTTTATAAACTTCTATACCCAATTCGTCAAACCAGTTTACTGTATTATTTATTAATTGTTGAAGTGTAAAGGTCGCCAGTTTTTCGTCATTTTTTTAAGCCATTAATACAGTATCATCCGCGAACGTTGCTATCATTGCATTATCTGTTGCCGGAGTTGGCACATCTGCGGTGTATATTAGATATAAAAGAGGACCTAATACATTGCCTTGCGGTACTCCAACTCATTGGTAGGATATCGAAATATTCGTCTTCATATCTTATATAAAATTTTCGATCAGTTATGTAGCTCTTCAAAAGTTCAAAGTAGTTTTGTGGAAAGATTCGTTTGAGCTTATGCAAAAGTCCTTCATGCCAAACTTTATTAAAGGCTTTTGCAATGTCCAGGTATACAGCTACACAATATTTTTTGTCATTCATATCGTTAAGTATTTTGTTAGAAACTCTGTGGATTTGTTGGACTGTTGAGTGTTGCCGTCTAAATCCGAATTGATGGCTTGGTATCTCTTTTTTTGCTGTCAAAATTAGTTCTAGTCGGTCGAACAATATTTTTTCAAACACTTTTCAAAGTATTGGCAATAAGCTGATGGGTCGATATGAGGCAGTTGTGGTGGCATCTTTTCCTGGTTTGGGCATAGCGGTAATTTGAGCAATTTTCCATAGTCGTGAGAAGTATTTAGTCTTTAACATGCAATTAAATATATTGCTTATGAATTGCAACTCTTTTAACAGGTAACTCTTTTAAAAATTTTCCATTTATTAGATCATATCCTGGTGATTTTTTATCGTTTAGCTGTTTTGATTTGATTATCCATTTCGCTTACAAATGTATCTAAGAAGTGTATGGCTAGGGTATCGGCTTTTTCTTTGCTTGTTTTTGCCCATGTACCGGCTTCAGTTTTGATGGGAGCTTTATGTATTACAGTGCAATTAATGTGTTTTGTTGCTTTCCATAAAGAGTAATTTGTAGATTCTGCTGTTCCCAGGTTTGACATATAGTTTAGAAGTTTACTCTCCATGTGCTTTGTAAGTAATACTTTTAGCTCATTTGTCGCCTTATTAACTTTGGTTTTATCTGTTGGATTTCTGGTGGTTTGCCATGTTTTGCGGAGTTTTCTTTTTTCGCCGATTTTCCCTTTAATGCAAGTTGGGATATTTTCTTTATTCGGTGATGTAGAGGAAACAGCTGCTTGTATTACGCAATCATTGAAATATACAATAGCGGAGTCAATTTCATCTTGAGTTTTCAGTGATATATTTATTTTGACAATTTGACAACATCTTAACAATTTAAACTTTATTATTCATTAAAATTTTTCGACCTGACCGGCCCTAGGTAGGTAAGTAGAGGTAGGCTAGATGCCAAGAGTACCACAGGTTCATCTACAAGTGGCACTAGAGTGCCGTTTTGATAACATAATGTAGATCACGGTGAACACCGCTATGAGTTTGGAAATTGGATGGCGGGGGATCTCCAGCCCTGCTTCTGTCGTACTGAAGCCAAAGTATTTTGGAGATGGCACACGATAAGATAGAACTCCATCTGTATTGCGCTTGTTTAAGGAAGAAATTGTGCAATTTCCCTTTAACAACAGTCAAGCGGCACCGATGGCTGAGATGGAGATAACTGAAACCAGTTCTATCGACCCTTTCCTGGCAAGCTCATTGGCAATTTCATTTCCCTTTATGTTCCTATGCACTGGAACCCATATAAGACAATTTTTCCTACACATTCGAGATGTTTGATCTTCTCCTTACAGGAGTTGACCAGAAGAGAGCTACAGATCGCAGCTTGGCTATCAGAAAAGATATTTATATCTCCCTCGCAACAGCGATTACTAAATATTTTGCGTACCCTCAGTATCGCCAAGACCTCTGCTGGAAAAACACTACTAGTTTTCGAAGACTGGAGGAGGAGACTGAAATATCGGTGAAATGAAGATAACCCTAGCACAACCCGCCCTTAATTATGATACAAGTTCTGATTCTTTTCCTAACATTTTTTACATTTTTTTTTAATTTTGACAGTTTTGTAATGTTAGACTACCTGCTTGGCTTATTTAATTGCATTATTTTTAGAATATTAATCGTAAGAATGGTTTTGGTATAATTTTCAGGTTCTGAAAATACGTTAGTTCTCTTAATTGCCATTACCTTAAAAAAGCATGCGAAACTACTTCGACAGGACAAGGACCTTTCTGCGATCGCACTGCTGGGATTTAAAACATCATATTGACCTAAATTAACAAATAAAAATTCTTTGTATTTCATAAACTATTGAGAAGCCCTCCATCTTCGTATTCAGTGTCTGCCAAAGGTTTATTATACTTTTCTTTTGTGCTAAAATAGCAAAATAAATGGGCCATACCACAACTCAATTCAGAAGCCCAAGGAATTTTAAAACAGCCCCGACTAAATAGATATTGCTTCCGTACTAAATAAATATTAAGAAAAGAGAGAGGGGCACCGGGTGACATTGCCAATGATACACTGATAAACAAACTAACATGTATCCTGATGACTATCCCATAAGGGACGGGATAGGATAATAATAGGATTAAGGTACATTCTATAAATCCAACCGTTGCAATGCTCCATCCCAAAAATAAGTATTAAGTGTTTGTAAAATATTTGTTCAATTGTTTAAGAAATATTATATATTATTCCTATTCCGCACGTCAAGCGGAAGATTCAATTGTTTATTCTTATCCGAACACGAAATTTATATTTTCTTTTACATTCCCGTCATACTGGACTTTTTATTACCTTTAAGGAAATAGTTTTCGCTTAATCTACAATTATCGGGCTCAGTCCGGGTTCTGCAGGAAATAACCAAACGTTTGCTTGCAAAAAGTGTTGGTAGTGAGATGTACTCATAGGACCACTCACTGAACCTCACTCTACTTCACTTAAACTATTATAGCGCCTTTCGACTTGAGTTAAGTACCTTAAAAGGAACGATTCTATGACTCGATAGTGCTTTCTGTATTGCTATAGTGTCTTCTTGCAGGTAGCTATTGAATACAGGAAATCCTTCTAAGAGCTGACTGCGGTCTATGAGTATGCTACGAATGTAGATGGGCCCCCGGACACAGGAGCATTCCCACGAACTGCGGCGCAAATGATCTGGCAAAAAAGGCAACGGAGTTATATTGAATATAGTCAGCTCATAACTCGGGAATTCCGCTGTCTTCGCATAAGCTCCGGAATTTATTAGCAGGTAAATAATAGAGGAGCCAAAGAAGGCAAGTGTTGAGAGGACAGATAAATTTTTTCTAGTTTTCATGAAAGAAGAATCGTTAATATTCATTGGCCGTTCCTGCAATTCAAATGGAACCCCCTAAGTGTGAATGTACCGATGCTAATAACAGATTCCATTTCAAGCGATATAAGCACAAGGTGGCACAAAATAAATCACAATAACGAAAGGCTTATAATTTTTGCAAATGGCGTCGTACGTCAATCATATTTGATACTTATGATCTAGACAGCTACTGTATAAAAACAGGCAAGCAATGGAGCGCATAAAATTCAAATTAAAGTTTTCCATCACTCAAAATATGTATATTTTTAGTAAAAAAGTTATTGAAAAACGAAATTGGATGATTAATTTTGCGCCAGCAGCATTCAAGATCGTGTCCAAAATACTTGGATCACTTGATGTGGAATCGTTCAGCTCTGTTTGTTGTGGGTCTTGGGCAGGCACTATTGCCAGCCTTTTCTGGGGGAGGCAAAAAAAGCGAGCATTTGAGCACTAAATTCGAAGGGGCAGGTCGGCCTCAATAGGCTTATCTATGCAGTACTCTGAAATACCAATATTTTGTGAGCAATGCAGAAACACTTTAGTCTTATAGAGCAGACACCCGCAGAGCCAGTCATGAGGCAGAGGTAGGAGTCATCGGCGAGGTTGGAAAACTCGAGCTAAGGGTTGTAGAAGATCTGCAGGATAGGAAAAGATGAATGAATGTCAGCCTCTTGGCAGAAGCAGTAATCATATTCCACAAGTTATAGAAATGTCTACTACTTCTAATAAGAAATAACTTAGTTTTGTTAATCTAATAAAATTGTTTTTAATGAAACGAGTATGTGGACCACACCTAATATAGGGCTTTCCAATAACAGGTGTTATTTAAATATATAAAAGGCTATCGAGAGATTAATCACGATTTTTTACGGCCGGAATTGGATGGTATTGATCTGGACAACGTTTATTTTCAAAAAGATGGCGCAACGTGCCACACAAGCAACGAAACCATTGATCTTTTACGGGAAAAGTTTCCGGATTGTGTTATCTTTCGAAGAGGTTATCACAATTGACCACCGAGATCTTGTGATTTAACACCTTGTCACTTTTTTCTTTAGGGCCACGTGAAAGAGAAGGTCTACGTCAACAGCCCAGGATCGATTCAAGACCTCAAAGATGGAATTCGTGAGGCTATCGAGGGCATAGCGCAGACACTTTGCAATTCGGGTATGGAAAATTTCATGAAAAGGATATTGTCCTGTAAGCGTGGTCGTGGTGGTCATTTGCCTGATGTTATTCGCCACTATTAACGACAGATCTTCCTCTTTATAATGAAATAAACTTCCGATCATTTATATTGAAAAATAGAATTTTTCTTTGAATATCAAAATAACACCTCTTATAGGAAAACCCTTTATGCATAAAAATTTAGTGTAAGCCAAATATGAAGAATAAAATAAATTTAATGCGAACATTTACAACAGTTCTTATTCACTGAAGAGAAAAAGTTATTAACAATCGGAAATGGGTGAGATTGCTGCGATTTTGTTTGATGTGAATTGTGATTTATTTTACTGAGCGATGCAATGAGTTCCAATTCGAAAGCAAAAAGTTTAAGCAAACAAGTAAATTTGCCATATTCATTAAGAGCTTCTAGCCATGCAGCGGTACCGGTATCTGATATCTAAGCAATTATGCCAATCCAAGGTTTGTGTTGTTAAAATGATGAAATGGTGAAGGGCTAATGTGGCAAATAAAGGATGCAGGGAAAAGCGGTCCAAGAGGTTCAATTGCTTGAACCACTTTTAAGTAGGCACATAACAACAAGTAATACAGATTTTTGGAAAACAAAATTTTTCATATTGCTTTTTATTTCAACTCACTTGATTTGCTCTTCAGCAGCGGCGAGTTTCTTACGATGTCGTTCGGCGAGTTCTTGCAGTGCTGCCTCCTTTTCAGCTTGCAGTTTAGCCTTTTGTTGCTCTATGAAAATAAATAAGTTGTAGTAAAAAGAAATTCATTATTTTTCTATGCCTTTATCTTGAGTTGTATAAGTGCACACGGCCTAACCCAGGGGGATTGCGAAAGAGAAGATCTCGTAACTTTGCACACAGTTTTGTGGATTTTTGACTCCGTTTGTTTGAGTTTGCGTCAAAGATGAACACCAGAAAGAGAAAGTACGTAAAGGCGTAAGAGGATTTTCCCTTGATAAAACCGAAAACGCAAGCCAGACGGCTGCCGAAAATGTGAATAGTGTCTATGGTCCACATACTTATTTTAACTAATTGGTTGTCATCGACGATCGCACGGCAGTCGATTTTATATTACCGGAATAACCCGGACTTATATGGGAAATGCTTCTGCTGCTACAACACCAGCAACACACTCTGAAAAGCCAGTTGTTGATAAAATAATTGAAATTGTTGAGTCCCAACGTCATGTAAACACTTTTTCGACTGACCAAGAGCTAATCATTCTACCTAAAACAATTTGGAACCGGCTGAGTTAGACTGGATTCAAGAAGAAGCTCGATGAATTTTCACTTGCAATCACAACAAAATCCATCGATTTCTGCGGATTGTGACTGGTGAAGAAAAGTGCAGCATTTGCAACGCCAAGCAAAGGCGATCGTCGAACAGCTATGAGCCGGCGCATAAGGTGGTCAAGCCAAGATTGACGGTCAGGAAGGTTTTGCTGTGTGCTTGGTGGGCTCGGCAGAGAAAAATCTATTGTAGGCTGTTACCCTACAGCTAGAGGACCTGCACTCCGGCATATGAAGCAAGTAATCAATTGCTCAGAAGCAGCTAAGTTTGACCAGCAGGAAAGAATTCTGTTCCATCAAGATAAAGCAGCGCCACAAGCTCCTTGCCAGAAGCTCCGGAAACGATATCGGGAGGCTCCCTGTCTATGATGCTGGTGAAAAATTTGCTGATGAAAAAATGCGTTGCAGGAGAAGTTATTCGAAGGCGACTTTCTCATTTTTGTGCTATAAGCGTTTCTATGAAGGAGGCCGAATGGAATTACACTTAAAATGGCAAGAATTCAACGAACCAGCTCTACGTAACTTTCTTTAGACGACAGAGAGTTCACTGCACTGCAGCACTCACTGATCTTGGCGTAGAATCGGGCTTGTGAGGCTTCATTGAGAAAATGCTAAATAGCAGAATCATTGAAGCGAATCTAGGAGAATCGGTGCTCAGCAGATCGGTGAGTGGAGATACACCGCGAGGTGGAGCCCTCTCACCGTTTTTATGGAACGCAGTTGTAAATAAACTTCTGTTAATACTGGAGTCGGTGGGCTGTAAGGTGATAGTTTACGCCGATGATGTTGTTATTGCTGTATCTGGTAAATTTGTATCTTCAGTAAGAGACGTAATACAAAATGCTCTAGATATACTTTATAGGTGGGCATAAAAGAGTGGTCTAGAAGTCAACCCAGGCAAAACACAACTCATATTGTTCACCAGGAAACACAAAATCCCTTTGTTAATTCCAACTATGATCAGGGGGAAGCTCTTGTGATTTCGGAGGAAACCAAGTTCTTGGGACTAAACATAGATAGGAAGCTGACTTGAAAGTCAAACATCTTAGAAAGAGTCAGGAAAGCGAACCTAGCTTTTTATGCCTGTAAGAGAGCTTTAGGTAAGACCTTAGGAATTAAACCTAAGGTTGCTCATTGGCTTTACACTGCTGTCGTCAGACCCATTCTTCTATATGGAAATGTTGTCTGGTGGTGTGCTATGCAGAAAAAAAACTGTTATAATTTATTGAATAAGGTGCAGAGATCAGCGGAATTAGCAATATGCGGCGTCATGAAAACCACGCTGGCTTTGGATATCATATTAGATCTGCCACCCCTAGATTCCTTCTGAAAACACTCAGCGGCCTGTTCCGCTTTAAGGCTCAAATCGAGCTCACAATGTGACAAGACTGTAACACATGGACATTCCATAATCTTAGACTCTTATACCGATATACCAAGTGATTGTGATTATCACACTCCCATTCTTTGCTTCGAAAGGAATTTCTTAATGAAAATTCCTTCTAGACTGAAATGGCTTGAAGAAGATCCATCACCCAACACACCCGTTAAGATCTACACGGACGGATCTAAAATGGGCACCGGTGCAGGATCAAGGTTATATTGCGAAGAGCTTTCTGTCAGGGAATCTTTCAAACTACCAGTTCACTGTTGTATTTTTCAAGCGGAAATAAGCGCTATTCATGAACCCTTAAAATGATTAGAGATAAACAGAATATCATCAACAGATATCTGCATTCTATCAGACAGCCAAGCTGCCCTGAATGCATTCAAAATAACATCAAGGAGTGTGTTACATTGTCGCCAATCTCTAAATGAGATGGCTAAACAATATCGTATAATCTTATGCTAGGTTCCAGGCCACAGAGATATACCAGAGAACTATAGGGCAGACCAACTTGCAAGAGAAGGTACCTGTATGCCAAACATAAGTAATTTTATGGGGGTACCTCTTGCAACTTTTAAGCTTATTATTAAGGACGCACTAATCAGTTCTGTAAATCAAAGATGGATTAGTGTCAATACCTTTGAAATTACTAGGCAAACATGGCCAAGGTTAAATCTACGTCTGTTCATGAATATTATAAAATTGAGTAGATTTCAAATTAGGACCTTAGTAGGGGCCCTCACAGGACATTGTATCATAGTAAATCATGCAAGGAGATTAGGCGTTTACATGCATGATTTCTGTCGTAGCTGCAGGAATGAGGAGGAGTTGGAAATAATTCAACACCTGTTTTATATATATAAGATCCTACTTCTTAAGGAATATAGATAATCTAGATAATCACTTTAGGTATCAACAACCTTTTATGCTTTGTCAAAAGCTCAGGATGGTTCAATATGGAAATTGATACGTAGCCCAGCCCCTGCGGCTCACAACGGACCCATTTCGTGGTCTAAGTGTCTCTATGTGCGATGCGGCTGCCAACCCTCACCTAACCTATCTAATTTCAGCAGTGAAAATATTGATCATTCTCCTACAAGAACTGTATAAGTCTAAATTTCAAACCGTTTGCAAATTAGCAAAAAAAAAACATTCTTATCAATTTAATTTTAAAATTTTAATCACAATATTTAGAAAAATTTCAAGTATGAATTTAAAAAAGTGCAAGTTTGAAGGGGCTTTAATATCGCGCTCATTTTTAACAATATTTCTTACCACTTGCACTTGAGGCTTGTGCATTTTCTATATAAAACGAGTATTAAATTTTTTGATTTGGAAATTTTGTTGAACTTTTTTTAAATTTCCACAAAATTATAGTAAACTGTTTGTGTCAGTATTTATACACTTCAAGTGTCCAAGCAAATATTTTTAAAGCATAATTAATAGGAAAGATGAGAATAAAATGAAACCCATTCATGATGAAATTGAAAAAAAAGGAATATTTTTAAGGGACACCCTAATACAAATACTATCTGCGCAGCTTGTTGTAACTTTGCAGTGACAATTACCCAATTCTTTTTGTTTTTCTTGCCGCATCTCTTGTGTTGCAAGCTGTAACTCCTTGGCGAACTCCTCCTTCACCTGGCTCAAACGTTCGCGGAATTTCTCCTCCATTTCCTCCCGTTCAGCCTGAAACTCCTTGCGTAAATTTGCTGGAAAATCAAGAACATATTCATATTCATATTTTATATTAGGAATATTCATAGTTAAGGACAAATGAGCGGGCAACATATCTCGCAATTGTATATCATACATAAGCATTAGGGCGGGTCAATTTGTGTGGAAGTTTTGTTTTGTTTGTGGCATCGTTCTTAACAGATTCGGTCTCTACATAAAGTTATAAACAACAAATTTTATCAGAGCTTAGCTCTAAAGTCCATTTGGAGTGCACCAAATTTTAAGAGAAGCTACACTTGTGCGCACATAAGTCACGTAATATTTTTAAAATGTTTCCAATATTTTCCATGCTAAATATTTTTTGTAAATATTTTATAAAAATATAGTTGATATGGTATAACAAAAACTGTATAAATCAAAGTTTTAAACTTTGTACAAAACTTGCAAAAAACTAACAAATTTTAAAAAGTTACAAAAAAAAAAATGAACATAATTTAACATAATTTTTTTTAATCAAAATTTTTAGAAAATTCTAAAAATGCAATTTTATAGCGTATTCTATTCTAGTGTAATGAATTGAATGTTTACCACTAGATTTACCAGACCAGTCATTTTGACTGGTTTTGCAATTTGAATTTAAAACTCCTGCTGCATATAATATCTTATTCCTGTTATGATATCATGACTTTTGCAGCTATAGCTAAAGAATCAGTTCTAGGAACTTTATATCATTTTATATATATTCGTAACAAATATATTTTCTGTTATTGACACTTATACCAGTACCAGTCAAAATGCAAGTTTCTATGTGATGAAATGTTATTGGGTAGCTACAACAACTGGTAAGTATTGCAATCTATTTTCGCGACAAAATATATGATTCCGGGGAAACCATGATTCTGAGAAATACAAAGTCGCGGGTTCTACGGGAACGTATTTTTCACAAAAAGAGAGAGCAGAGTCACGTCAGATCGGCTACATTTACTATTGTTATGATTCTAATCGTGTAACGTGTAAATATGCAAAAAGAAATATTATGAAGGGGGAGCTAAGTAGCGTATTTTTATTACTAATTGACCATCACATCTTAGAACATATAAGAACTTGTACAGAATTAGAACCCTGTCACGTTTTGGAGGAAAAATGGATACTAAACCAAGCAAAATTCAAGGCATTTATTGCAATATTGTATGCACGCGGGGCGTACGAAGCAAAAACTTTGAGACTTGAATACTTATGGAATAACAAGTGGGGACCAAAATTTTTTTCTTCCACTATGAGTAGGCGAGATTCTACGTTTCATTCGCTTAGACAAACAAAATGAGAGGAACCAACGTTTGCAAAGGGACAAATTCGCTTTAGTTTCAACTGTTTGGGATAAATTTATAGAAAAATAACCGAAATTGCTTCAAATCAGGAGCTTATATTACGGTGAATGAGCAGCTCTTTCCAACAAAGGCCAGATGCAGGTTCACCCAATATATGCCAAACAAATTTGGCATATAATTTTGGCTGGCCTCTGATGTTGAAACCAAATATGTGGTAAGTGGCTTTCCTTATTTAGGAAAAGATGAGGCTCGAGATTCATCTGCCCCGCTAATAAAACTTGTAGAACCATATATGTACTACGAAAGGTAAGACCAGAACAACAGATAACTTCTTTACTAGTGTTCCTCTAGCGCTAAAATTACTGTCCAAAAACACTTCTTTAGTTGGATCAATACGTGCAAACAAGAGGGAATTGCCGAAAAATTACAAACAGAAGAAAGTGACATGGCTCGTTTCTCAACGTTGCTGTATGAATCAAAAGGATGTACACTTACAGTTTACAAGAGTAAACCAAATAAGAAAGTACTTTTACTAAGTACAAAACACAAACACGTAAAAATAGATAAAACTAACAAGAGACTACCCGAAAGTGTATCCTTTTATAAAAAAACTAGATTTGGAGTCGACATCACTGATCAAATGGCACGAAGGTATAGTGACACTAGTCAGGTTCCAGAAGGTGGCCACTTCAAGTTTTTTTTAATATCTTTTGTTTAGCTGGGATAAATTCCTGGATATTGTATAAAAACACGACGGGTGAAACTATATCAAGGAAAGACATTTTGTTTCGCTTAGCTGAAGAACTTGCTTCTGAATATTCGACTTCAGGGGTAAAACCACAAGAAGCTAATATTCCAAGTTCAATTGGTACCCTTCCTGTACGTAAATGGTGTCAAATAGGATATTGCAATAGTAATAAGACCACAACTATTTGCAATATATGCAAAAAAAATGTATGCGGAAAGTGTACACAGAGAAAAATCTTAGTCCAATTTTGGCATACTCTTTCCAATGTGTCGGCCGGTATCTCACATATAAATGCTTTAATGTTGTCTTCCAATGCGTTAATTGAAGCAGGCTTCTCTGAATAGACATGAACTTTAACATAGCCCCACAAAAAATAATCTAAAGGCGTTATATCGCACGATCTGGGTGGCCAATTGGCAGGTCCCGAACGTGAAATAAAATGTTCACCGCACTCGCCTCTCAACAAGTCCATTGTTACGCGTGCTGTGTGGCATGTGGCACCGTCTTGCTGAAACCACATGTCATGCAAGTCAAGCTCTTGTATTTTGGGCAAAAAAAAAAATGGATATCATTTCACGGAAGCGCTCACCATTCACAGTTACGTTACGATTCGCAGAATCTTTGAAGAAGTACGGTCCAATGATACCTCCAGCTTATAAATCGCACCAAACTGTGACCTTTTCTGGATACATTGGTAGCTCTTGCAATTCTTCTGGCTGATCCTCACTCCAAAATCGACAATTCTGCTTATTTACGTACCCATTGACCCAAAAATGAGCTTCGTCGCTGAACACAATTTTTCGATAAAAAAGTGGATCTTCGGCCAACTTTCCAAGAGCCCATTCAACAAAAATTCGGTAGGGCGTTCGGCTTTAATTCTTGCACCAGCTGTATTTTGAAAGGCTTCACACCTAAATCCTTTCGCAAAATTTCCTTTTCCAAAATTTTCCACGTTGTTGAGTAACAGAGGCCCAATTGCTGCGAACGGCGACGAATCGATAATTGATGGTCATCGTTAACACTGGCCGATACAGCTGCGATATTTTCTTCTTCACTCTACGTGTTGATGGTTTAATGTTCAATAATGTAAATTTTTTTCTAAATTTAGTCACAATAGCTCGAATAGCCACTTCAGTGGGTCGATTAAACTGACCATAAAATGGAAGAAGCGCGCGATAAACTTTCTTAACAGAACACGTATTTTAATAATAAAATTCAATGATTTGCAAGCGTTTTTCGTTTGTAAGACGAGTCATGGTTAAAATATAGACCAAACTGAAGATGTTTGACAGTGAAACAAAACACGAAACGTGCGTCAGCTGTTTAAACCAACTGTTTAAAAAGATAATAGCTAAAAAATCACCCGATATAATATTGATCGCCATGTTAACTTTATCTTAATTATAATTATATAAATAATTATTTATAGCTTCTTTCAAAATTTGAGTGACTCGAAAATGACTTTAGAACTTTACTCTAATGGACTTCTTTTCCTATGAATGTATGTGGAGTCTAATTGTGCTACGAACGATGTCGAAATAAATTAACCCACCCTAATAATATAAAGATCATAAATGCCACTGGGTCATAGTAGTTTATAATTCTGTGCAAATTTCCAATTTGGTATTACGAGCATTGCAAATCAAAATTGTTGAAACTAAAAAACCTAAGATTCTGAATTCTCTAGGGTTGGGCATTTTGCACTATCCCTAATTTTTGGTGGTAATTAAAATAAGGGTTTTATTATCACTAAATCTTCAGGTTTTCAGTGTTTCAACTATCCGCTTATTGCATTAATTATTTAATGCACTATGCCTAACCGTATTACTAACATTACTAAGCTTGCCTGCTCACCGCTTACTTAAGTTAGTAACGGGTATTAGTTACCTTCCAATGTCTCCCTCCGCTCCTCTTCCCGGCACATCGCATTTTGATATTCACGATCAGCGCGATCCAAATGCATTCGCATCTGCAGCAAAGTATTATCAGATTTATCCCGCATCTCTGTGAACTCGTCACTTTTACGTTCGAAACGCTCTTGCAATTCGTTGAGCTGCAATGGGAAATGCGAAAAAAAGTTATTGCTGAAGTTTATATTTTTATAAAATTCCATTTAATTTAAACCCATTAGAAAGAAAGGAAAAGAGAATTTGTTTATTTTTCTGTATCAGAAGCGCGCTAGTAATTTTGTTAAAAAAATTGTATACAAATATTGTTTAAAAAAAATTTTCTAAAGATAAACTGTCAAAATCATTTGTGTAAACCTAGCTAAGATTGATCCAGCTCCTTTAACTAAGCGGTACAAAATACCGGCTCTCAAGCAATTGTCCGTCCGATTCTAAATTGTGCTGCACCTGTCTGGTCGCCTAGCACTAGTGATTCGCAATGAACAAAGCTTCAGACATGTCAAAATACTACAATCAGGACAGCCATGGGATGTTACCTTATATGCCCCTCCTACAACATCTACACAAAGGGGCATCAATGCTCTCCGTTAGGGAGCACAAAAAAATGATCAGCAAGCAGTTTCTGCTTGAATGCTTTCGAAGGTTTCATCCCTGCAGACACTTACTAGAACCTGATCTGCCTGTCAGGCACGTCAGGAGGCATCTCTTCAACTATTCTGACGAGATCCAGCACGAATTTACAAATACTGGACGGTGTAGTAAACAGACAGACACCTAATGACATTCATCGGCACACACCACCTTCCTAAACTCCCGATCTCTGAATGCCGTAATCGGAGTCTAACCACCACCTATTGCAGATGAAGAACTTCAGCTACCCTGAAAACCCCGCGTAACTTTGACCCAATTGCTTTCTGGCTCCTGTAGCAGACTAAATTACAACCTATCTAGAGTCGGCCTCGACATACCCTACATATGTCCTGCATGTGAAGGCTTGTGAACGGTACTAACCACCTTTTCACATCCCCATCAAACCTACTCACTTAACACTCCTCTCCAACTGGGCTCAACCTGTCGGAAAAGCACGTATCCTTGGCCAGATATAAATCTGTTCCGACGAACGAAGAACAGACTGTGGTGGAAACAGAGTCAAAAGAATCGTTAAGTCGTGTTCAGATTTACCGACACCGAACGTGACATCCGCACAGCAATGATTCGCTCATGAGATGCAGTGCCAACAGGCATTCTATATACCAAATCTAATTAAAATATTATATTAAAATTTGAAACTTATTTCTAGGCAAGAGTGATCTTTTCAAAATGATTTAGATCTCAGAATATCCATATGATAAGTATCAGTTGAAGCAAAAAGTTTTGTGAAGTTTTCTGCATAATAAAG
Organism: Anastrepha fraterculus; assembly: GCA_037575425.1. Classification (NCBI taxonomy): domain Eukaryota; kingdom Metazoa; phylum Arthropoda; class Insecta; order Diptera; family Tephritidae; genus Anastrepha; species Anastrepha fraterculus. The sequence continues at coordinate 45,306 of JAYXIM010046659.1, forward strand.
GCGTCTATAGACCGAATTTTTTACTTTACCATATATTCCAAGAAATCGCTTTAAAGTTCTGCAGTTCCTGTTGTTCTAGTAGATTAACAAGCTCTGTCTAGGTCGGTTTATCTAACAGCAATCTTGCATTTCGACTATATCCCACCGACGGTTACCGAAAGAAAAAGGGTATTGAATGCGTTTGCATGGGGGTCAAGTGCAGAGATGGTTAGTCTTATGGGGAGTTTCTTCACTAAATGCGTATATGCTGAATGTGTGGGCACCAGCAATGCATTATGAGTTAAAGACCCATACAGATTTGTAAACTCCATATTTTGTCCGACACTAGACAATTCTTTGGCATAAGACTAATCTGAGTATCTGGCCATAGCGGAATTGCGGAAAACTGCGAAGCGGACAAGCTGGCCAGACAAGCGACCTGTGAGATAGTTTCCCCGGGAAGGGGACTCCCATGACAACTTTCACTCTACTCTTGGAATGATGGGCTTCGCGTCAACTCAGTGATCGCTGAGCAAGTACACAAACTTGTAAAGTCGTGGAATCCTTCTGGTAACGTGTGGATCGGAGGCGTTCGAGGGATCTTCTGAAGATAACAAAACTTCAGCTCTCAAATTTTGCAGGTGTTCTCACGGGTCACTATCCGCGAGGTATGCGTACCATGAGACTTGGAATTACTTCGAGTTCTTTTTGTATCAGTCGTATGGAGGATGAGATGGAATCATCTCAGCACCTTCGCCTTAACTGCCATGCGCTCGTAGGTCAAAAATTTAAGCACCTTGGCTCTCATTTCTTTCCTACGCCTGCAGATATAGTAGACCTTGATATCAGAGATCTTATGAACTTCATTAATTCAAATTAGCAAATCAATCACCTTTTGTAATTCACAAAACCTCAACCGCCCTCCTTTCGCCCACCTTTTCCTTTCTCATCTTTCGTCCTGTCGGTTATCTTCACCTCTTTTCTCTTACAATGGTATTAGAAAGGATGAACTTGATTTCTTCGTTCGAGTAGGCCCACTCTTTGCGCCACCATTATCACCTAACCTAACCACTGGAGTCACACCTTGCAGCAGGGTTGCTCCGCGAACACAATATTTAACTCAAAAATACAAAATAACAGAAGTGTTATTGTTGTTATTGTAACAGCAGTAAAGTTTCCTTTAAATAATAAGTAAGTACTGCTGAAGTGACAGTCTTTAGACAGATACAAAATTGGATCGTTCCAGTAACGCGAAATCGCTTGTGGTGGGAACGCCGGAACTTTTCTACTTCTTCTTTTGGTGCAATTCAAGCAAAATATAGAGCCATCTTAAGACCTACTTTGTCCTTAAGATCGGCAAGCAGTAAACAGGAATATTTTGTAGCTTCGCTCAACGCACTGTTGCTTACACAAGACATCCATCAAGAATCTTCTACTACCTCCCTAATCTTGTATTCATCTCTTTGAAGTTGCGTAATACTAAACTTAATATTTTTATACCCTCGATCTTGGGTTCCAGCGTAAAATATTTTATATATTATTGTCCCATTAAAAGGATTTATTCTAGACACAATTTTTGGTTGTTTAATTTTATTGGAAAACATGTTCCTTTAGTTGCTACGTAAATACCTCAGTTCTGAGCTCATCCTCGTTGGCGGTGTAGCGTGTCGTCAGAGCGCGAAGCTCTTCAATATGCTCAGCTTGCAGCTTATCGAGAGCCTCGCGACGCTCATCTACGTAAACAGATTCGAGTTCAGTTTTCAGTCTTGTCATCTCTGTACTGTAAATCAATCGAAGAATATTTATTAAAAATACAATTTTTTATAAAAAATAAAAAAGCCATATTACTAAAGTTTGTCCTCCCAGAAGACGGCAGCTTGATTGCGCACCTCGCTGATACGATAAACTACTTCTCGTTCCTTATCACAGAGCGCGCTGAAAAGCAACAATTTTTTGCCATTAGTCTCAATTATTTCATTTGCAATTTCATTTGCTTTTTCACTCACTTATCACACTGATTTTTGATTTTCTTCACGGCTTTCATCTGCTCCTCCAAATTCGTTTTGGCCGTATGCAGTTCACTTTTAATATTGTCAATTTGATGCATAAGAGATTTTATAGCTTGCTCCTGTTCGGTTACAACACCACGCAGTGACGTCACCTCAGCCTGGTATACTTTTAAACTTTGAACTTCCTGCTTACGCTCCTCCAACTCGTGCTGCAATTGTTCAGCACGCTCCGTCACCAGCTCGCGCTCATGAATAATTTTTTCAGTTTTATCTTTGGCTTGCCTCTGTATTTGACGGAGCTGCCATTCGCAATCGGTCATGACCGTTTCCTCGCGATCTAAGTGCAAAGTGAAAATAGTAATTAGAAAAATAAAATAAAGAATAATATTTTTTGCTGCAAACCAACCCCTGGTCTGTGTCCTCAGTATTTCGAATTCCTTTTGCCACTTATCCTGACAGATTTTTCGTTCCGCCTCCGAGTTCTCGAGCGCATTCTTCAGTATTGTGATTTGTGCTTCCAATTCGCCGCGTATCTTTTCGACCTCTTTGCGCCATTCCTCGGCTTCACTTTGAGCCGTCGCGAGTTGTGTTTGCAGATTACTGGCCAACTGTTTGGTTTCCTTGTACTTCACCTCCAGCTCGTTGTACTGCGTTTCGAGTTCCTCTACAAGGAGATAATCAAATTGGAAATGCTCTAAAAGTTGCTTAAACGAAATTGAACTTACCATATTTTCTCCTAAATTCGTCCTCGTTTTCACTGTATTTGTGACGCAGACTTATTTTTTCGTCTTCAAGCAACTTCAATCGCTTTCGGACGAAGTCATCGTCCTTTTGTGCCGCCTTCAGCTCACTTTGTAATCCTATTAATTTAATAATACATATTAATTTGTCAGATATTAACATAAATGTGTAGGTATGTGCGTGCCATATATTAGGGTGAACCACAAAAAGTGGTAGCAATGAGTATTTTGCACGGCATCTCCCAGAATTGTTCCATATTGGAAAAAATGCACTTTTTTATATTTTTTGATTAATAATGAATGGTACCGCAAATCCCATGAATATTCTCGTGTACTTATGGAGGATGAGGTGGAATCATCTAAGCACCTACTGCTTAGCTGCCCTGCTCTGGCGGGGCTAAGATCTAGGCATCTTGGCTCTTACTTCTTTGCTGCGTCTGCTGATATAGCAGGCGTTGACATTAAAAATCTGATGAATTTCATCAGTAGCACAAAGCGGTTGACGCAAACGCAGCACAGTCACCGTTCGTAATCCACACACTCTAATGCACCCTCCTAACCATCGCAGCACCACCTCTCCCCGCCCTCTCTCCGCATCCCATTGGTCTTCCTCTCGCACCTCACCTCCTTCATATGAGTAATGGTATCACAAAGGACGAATCCGTTTTTCCTCGTCCAAGTGTGCTCATTCCTTGGGTAACCTTACCAACCTAACCTAACCTATGTATACGTAAATTTTGAAAGAGAAAACGCAAGTTTTTTGTGAACTTGATATGAAGTTATAAAAAATTATAGTTTTTAACAAGAAAATGAGTTTTTCTCTTACAAAAATTATCAAATTTTGAAATCTTAATAATTATAAAAAAAAATAACTACATTTTACAGTACCGCAAATAAAGTCCATAAATGGGAAAAAGTGGATAATTTTTCTTAAAATTTTATATCGCTGAATTTTTTAAATTTTCATGCTCATATTAACCAAGGTTTCGTAGCGTAGAAAAGTATAATTTTTGCGAAATAACGGTTTTTCAACAAACACAAAATATGAGCCGCTCATTTCAAAGGTGGCATAAGTTGAATTTGAAAATAAAAATCAACTGTCTCTTTTTGTTTAAATACATTAAAGCAATTTTTGGGGGATATTATAACAAATATAATATTTAGCACTTCCACTTTTATTTTTGGAGCACCCTAGTGTACGCGTATATGTCATTAATTTTGATAAATTCACTTACGCTCTACATTCCACGCCTTCGTCGACAATTCTTGTTCCAGTTTCTCAATTTTCGCCTGCATTTCCCCAACTTTATTCTGCAAATTTTGCACATTTTTCTGCGCATCGCCAATTTGTGTGTTGTAACGTGATTTTTGCTCAATTAGTTCTTGTCTGGAAAAGATATTAATTTTTAATATGAATTGAATTAAATTAAAGGCGAGATATTTTGCTTAATGCAGAGTATGCAATGCAGATAATTAATAGAAATTTAAGAAAAGAATTGAAGACAGAGTATTTAACAAAATACTCTACGAACCTCTGATCTTTGAAGAGTGATATTGGGTTTCCTACTATTAACTATTTGGTACATTTTAAGCAACTAAGCAGCTAAAACTCAGAGGAAGGCCAGTGCGTGCCCATGCAAACAGGAATAAACAGGAAGTTTTTTTTTAGATGAGAACCATCGATATCGATAACTATGGTTTGACAACTGAGAAAGGCAAACTGTGGTGACATTTCTGCTCAATAAGGCTTGGCCAGTCGTCATGAATCGTTTAACGCCAGAAAAATAAATCGGATCGCGAGGCTGATAGAGCACTGTCGGCTTCATTGGTCTTTATTTCTTCCGAAATGAGGAAGGAACTGCGCTATATATCCAAGGTGAAAATTTTTTTTCCAAAAATTAATCCGCTTAACATGAACGACATTTGTTTCTAACAGGACGGGACAACTTGCGTTACAGCCCGCCTAACAACCGATTTATTACAATATTCAAGCCATCATTGGAAAAAATAGTCAAAAATTGGACTGATGGGATGAACATAGGTATAACATGTGACCGCAGCGGACATATGCCCCATATCTTATTTAAAAAAGAAATGCCATGAAATTATATATCAGATTATAATAGCAATGCATTTGAAGATTATTTCTGTTTTTCATTATCATTTTATTTGTATGCATCACCGGTCTGGATGAGCAGACTCTCTCTCGTGTGAGCCAGGAAGACCTTATCAAGACAACAACGCACTGTGACCATCTGTTGCACCGGAGCTTTTCCGACTACTTCCGGCCAAGCAATAGATACTCTGGTTGGTCTACCACCACAAGGAGAGGCCTTGAAGGCCATCTGCAGACTGAAACACAATGGGAACTGGTACGGCTCCTGGTCGGCATTGGAAAACAGAGAAGGCATGGGCTTCGATCCAACGATTCTCTCCATGCCCTTTGACTACATGCCATCAAAAGTCGTACTTGAAAAGAGATATACTATGGTGCCAGAGGCTCAATTGTGGTCAAACTCTGAAAATGATCACGAAAAACATTGTTTTCGCGTTTTCATGAAAGGCTCCAGGACCGAGCATGGCTCCGGCTCTGGGGTCTACGTGGAATCCAGCGGAACAAAACTGCATTTTGCTCTTTTTATGTACCGATCTGTGTTTCAAGCGGAGGTGTATGCTGTTGCTAACATGGGTTCCGGGACATGTGGGTATCGTGGGTAACGAGACCCCTGGCTCCTTAGCTAGGATGGGCTCTGAGGCCAACTTCTTCGGCCCGGTGCCCGTTCTGGCATTCCCTTCTGCAGCCATCAAAGCCACGGTTAGCAAATGGGTTACTACAACCCACAAGCGAGCTTGGAAGGCTGATAGAGGCTAAACTGATATTACCTGTCATGTCCGACCGACTGTCGCATATGCTTCTGTCATTAAGCAGAAAGGACTGTAGACAGCTGGTTGGACTAATGACGGTCCACTTTCTTTCCCTACCGCCTTCCCTCGAATCAGACTAGACGTATTTGATACTGATGTATTAAGAAGCTGGCTCCTTGGCACCACAAGATCTACTCAGATTTCTTCGGAAGTCGGGTAGATTTAAAGAAAACTTAAAAAGGAACCCGACTGCAGTACAATGGACTTAATGTTGTTTGAATGCTGTACGAGGGGTGCCTTGTATATGTCGGGATTTGCCAACCCTGGTGTTGCAATCTGGCAACTGACAGCTGTATCACAAAGTTTGACATTTTTTGGCTTTTACGTGCTCAGAACGTTTTGAAATACCAGAGCTATTTGTGTTGTTTACAGTAACTTAAAGATTCATCTCGGTCCAAAAATGGAATTAAATCCTGAACATTTTCGTGCGATTATTTTTTACAACTTTCGACGTGGATTAACTCAGCAACATTGCATGGATGAACCTAATTCCTATTTTGGCGATGAAGCTCCATCAAGGACCAGTGTTTATCGATGGTATGGTGAATTCAATCGTGGTCGTAGTTCACTCCAAGACGAATTTCGTGAAGGTCGTCCAAAATCAGTTGTTGTTCCGAAAACCATTGATGCTGTGCGCGAACTGATATTGCAAGATCGTCATGTGACCTATCGTGAGATTGAGACAATCTTAGACATTAGTGGGACCAGCATACATTCAATATTGCATAAACATTTGACTGTCAAAAAAATTTGTTCGCGTTGGATCCCACACAATTTGTCAATCGCCCAAAAAAAAGGCTCGTGTCACTTGGTCGAAGGAAATGCTCAAAAAATACGATCGCTGGGCTTCGAAACACGTCTATGATATCGTGACAGGTGATAAATCATGGATTTACGCGTATGAGCCCGAAAGTAAAGATCAGTCGACTGTATGGGTGTTTCAAGATGAGTGAAATCCAACAAAAGTTGTTCGCGCACGAAGCACTTCCAGGCAAATGGTCATCTGTTTTTTCGGAAAAACTGGACATGTCGCAACCGTACCACTAGAACAACGCAGAACAGTAAATTCTGAGTGGTACACAACCATTTGTTTGCCAGTTGTCTTCCAAGAAATTAGGAAAACCAATCGCCAAAGACGGATCACTCTTCACCAGGACAATGCGAGCTCTCACACATCGCCTCAAAAAACTGCATTTTTGAGCACCCAAAACATCGAATTAATGGGTCATCCGCCGTATAGTCCTGACTTGGCACCGAATGACTTCTTTTTATTCCCGTACGTAAAAAACAAACTGAGAGGTTAACGTTTTTCGACACCTGAAGAAGCGGTTGCGGCATTCAGAAAGCATGTTTTGGAGGTACCTCATTCAGAGTGGCAAAAGTGCTTCGACAATTGGTTCAAACGCATGCAAAAGTGTATAGAACTTCGTGGAGAATATTTTGAAAACAATAAAGTGATTTTCGATGATTAAAATTTGTTTTTGTTCTCTAATCCCGAAATATAAAAGGCACCCCTCGTACTCGCAAGTTGTCCCGACAAAACAAACAAAAAAAACAAAAAATCAATTTAAGTTTTCAAGGTGCGCCTATTGTAATTTCATTTAAAAATTAAATTTGTTTTTACTTTAGCACTCTTACTTTTCAAACAACCTGTATATTACGTCAATGTAACATTTAACGTGGGACATTAATCATCTTCGCTGCCTTATTAATCAACTTGAAAATACTGAAACCATTCGAAAATAAGATACATATGTGCACGTGGTTGTTGTGCTGAAGCAGGAATTTGCGTCACTTACTAGTTCGGGTATTCGCTAGTATTCGAGTATTCGAAAGTGACACTTAATCTTCATTTAAAATTATAAATTACTTCCAAACGAAATAAATCTAAATAATTAAAAATTATTTAAATTTTGACTATTTAGTCGTGTAACTTCATAAGCACAGATTTTCCTACAGGGTATTTGGCTTACTTTGTTAATTTGTGTTTGAATAGTCCGCAAGAATTGCTCATTTTTTATGAGAGTTTTATTTTTAAATACGTATACTTAACACTTCTGTTTATAATAAAAATAAAAATCGGAAAAATAATCAAAAGTTTTGGCTCTTGTGGTTTGGGTTGCGTTGTGTTGTGCTGTGAAAATTCTGAATTGAAAAGCTGCTTTCGAAATGGCATTCGCCACTACCATGAACTGCAAAAAACTTAGGCAGGCACTGGTGGGAACGTAAATAAAAGTATATGCGTATTTACAATATGTGTATGTATTGTACATATGTAGATATGTAGTGTAGGTGCAAGAGTTTCGACAGCAAATAAAAATTAGAAGTGATCAAAGTACTCAAATACAAATATAATATAAATAATTTATACTCTACGAATGGGTACTGTGCTTCACAAAAGTGATGACGCTACGCAGTTAAGAGGAAACAAATTTAGAATGCTATTAAAAAGCGGTTAACGCGAAATATGATTTTTTCCGAATTGCGCAGTTCATTCATTTGAATTTAATGAATTATTGTGGTGATGAAATATAAGGTGAACTTAGAGTGCTTGAGATATCGGCAAACAGTCTGAAAATGCTATTATTTCAGTATACTGTACTCTGAAAACTGCGGCTAATTCCTGCAAAAGACGGATGTGGAAATATAGTAGAAGATGTTCGGGATAACTTAATATAGAATCGAGAATTTCTCAGTACCCTTGAATGGCAACATTAGTAATGAAGAAGATGAAGAACTTTCTCGCTTTAATCAGAATAAAGTGCGCACGTTTTAGCAAGGGCAAGCAAAGAGCAGAACAGCAATAATGTGGATTGATACCAACAACAAACCCTTTGAAGGTGATAGTTTTCTCGTAAAGCTTTTCAGCACCGAGCAGGGCTGGAAGTTAGCAAGGCTGCTAAGTGTTATTTGGTTGATTGAAAGAATAAATAAAGAGTGATCAATTTAGAGGTATCGGATTAAAATTTAAATAAAATAACGAAATTTTAAATTAATTGGGCAATCTTTATAATTTTTGTGTAGAACCAGGCATGACATTTAATTTTGAAGGAGAGTCCCTTTCAAATATAAGCTGCAGCTGCGTCGTGATTCGGCCATCCGTAGACACCAATTTTGAATGACTCATTGGAGGATTTCGGTCGTTATCTCACGACTGACTTTAGCAATGCTGGTTTTCATATCCTTAATCTAAGCTAGTTTAACCATAAAACATTTAGACTTTACATACACAAGTAAAAGTCCAAAGGTGTGGTATCACACGGTCTTGGTGGCCCATCCACTGTTTCCAGACGAGAGATAAATTGCTCGCCGAAACAACGACACAACATTGTTTCACGAGCTGCATGGCAAGTAGCGCCGTCTTGTTGGGGCCAAATATTGTGGAGATCACGGGCTTAAATTTCAGGCATCAAAAAGTTCTTTATCATAGCGTGACAGCGTTCGACATTGACTGTTGCTTTGGCGCCAGCCCCGTGATCAATCTGATTACTCTTTACAAGATGATTGAAATCTAAGTATACTTTCATATGAAAATTCATACTTTTCATTCTTTCAGAGCACTTCTCTACAGAGTCCCACCAGTAGTACTGTTGGAAATATTCACGCGTATCAGCCCCAACAGATCTTATTTTACTAATGTGGATTCAAATCCACCATAGATCAGATTTTCAGTAAGTATTAAAGCATTTAAG
>JAYXIM010046660.1:0-48993 GCA_037575425.1 Anastrepha fraterculus
ATTTTCACACAGTTCATAAAATAATGAATGGATATGAACTCATTTTAGCTAAATGTAAAAACAGTCGTTAAAAGTGAATTCACATAAAGCTGGTTATCCTGAATCATGTCCGTTATGATAATATAGACAGCTTTGATAGATGCCATCCGTTGTCATTAACCGGATTAATGTTAGAAAAACTTCAGCTATTTGAGTTGACTCCTTTGCAGTGGAAGCCTTTAATATTTCTGTACCTTAACTGAGTTCTTAATTTCTGTCTCCCTGCGCATTTTTTTAATATTATTTTATTTTGAAATGAGGGGCTGAAATGAGTGAATTTTTTTCGATATAGCATTATTTTAAACGCTTCCAAATAGCATGCTCACTTTTCTGCCTCACTGTAAGTCCTCATATGAATATGCGTGTAACCATGCGCTGTTCATATTGCGTAGTACTTCACTTGGATATGGAAATTCCGCTTGTATTTAAAAATTAAATAAATAACAGAACTGGACAGCACACGTGTACTGCTTTTGTTATTTCCTTATCGACTACTTGTCTATAATTTTCTGAAAAAATTGCCACTTTTCTCTTCGCAATTTCTTAATTATAAACAATTGAGTGATTTTACGTAATATAAGTTGGCTGATTGCATTAAAGTTGAATTTTTAATATGTATTATATTGTATATGTATGTGTGTACGTAGGAACATAGTCTACACTACCCCGATTATGACCAGGAAGCCTGTTCACACACACACACACACCAATATATTTTATCAGCTACATACTTTCGTGTGGGCATGTATGCGTATTCATTTCCAATAGCAACTTAATGGAAATTCTTTTGCGCAGCTTCATGAACGTTCAGTGTTAAACAAAATTAATTGAATGGGAAATTCATTGCTGATAAGTAGGCATACACGCACACATACTGATGCGTACATCTGTATAACGAAAGTCTTAACTTTAATTAAAAGAAAACACAAATCCAGTTTGGACAATGGCGGGCTACATTTTGTTGATTTTTTATACGCATACAAATTCTGTGCGTAGCAAAGAACATTCAAAATGTTTGCAGAAATCACAAATGCATTGAATATCGATTTTAAAATACTTTGAATTTTCCATCTAACAAGTCAAAACTGCAAAGAACGAACTGCTCCGAAAATAATCATAATTATAAAAATAAAAAAAATAAAAACAGAAAAAAAAACCAACACAAATTTAATTGGAGCCGGAAAACTAGATCAAATGTGCATTTCAGCGCACAATATTTTGTGCAAACATTCGCATTAACATACACACATACAAATCTGTGTGTATTTTGGTTGCGTTGCTGTTATTTAAAACTGATATTTACGAGCTGCATTTGCTGCAGAAAATTTTTAAATTCTGTGTAGAAATATTTTACATGCGCCCACAACGCGAGCGTGGGAATGAAATACATACACACATACACGTATCACTATGCATATAAACAAAGATAGAAGAAATATCATAGAGACTCACAGTCAGTGTCACTAAAAAGCGTACTGCTAATTTTTAGCAAAATTAATGAAGTCTTTTTTTTTTGTTAAATTACTTGTCGTATTTTTATTTAGTGAGCCCAAGGCCGGCAAGCAGTACCTGAATTTGTTGTTTTATTCTTAAAACGGCCTTGAGTTCATGAAATAAAAATACGAAAAACAAATATTTGGGGCCACGAAAACAGTTCAAATTTTGTAAGTTTATTATAAAAAATTTTATTCGCATATCGACCAAATTTTTTTGTGAAACAAAATGCCAAACTTTTTTAACCAACTAAAGAGAATTGAAACAAATTTATCAAAATTTTTAAATTTTTAGATTTTTATAAAATTTTCTTAAACTTTTTGTGTTTTTTATATATGTAGTTTTATAGAACAACAAATTTCAGTTTAATTCAGTATAAGTTTGAACTCTCTAGTAGTTTTCGTCATAGGTTAGATTAGGTTATGATGGTAGTCGGTCTGTACGACCAACTCTCTTAGACCTTACAGGTCCGTTGTAATCCCACTGCACGACGTGGGAACCTCATTTATTTTTCTTCGTGGAACCGTTTTGTGGCTCCCAAAAAACGCAGGATTGGTCCCATCCTCAAGACAGACAGTTCCGTAAGAAAATCGAAAACATATTTACCTTGACAACCTGCTCTCAATTTAGCTAAGACTGGGCCATTGCAAAGGAAGTGTTCAACTATTTCTCCCTCTTCCTCAAATTCTCGTCATAGAACTTAAAAATTCTGCAGAGGAAATGAGAATGAGAAATGACTCTGAGCGCAAATTCTCGAAACTTACAGGTTCTTAATAAATGTTACATCGAACTCGCACCGCATTATAGTTGAAAAATAATACATATGAGAGCTTCAGATACTAGGGTTACGAGCAGTGCGGGTAGCTGGAAACTTGCTCGAAACTCGTTCATTGTTCAAGCTCGCTCGCTTGCTCGAAAATTGTTCATTGCTATTGAGCTTTCGAACAATTTTCCAGTTAAACAAAAATTGTCAATTTCATTCATCAGGATTTATTTACCTTTCATTGGGTATAAATAATTTTGAAAATAAAACAATGTTGACAAAGAAGTCAAAATAATTAAAAGTATTTATAGAATTACTTGAAATAGCTCGATATACTCAAGCTCATGCTCAAAAATGTTCAAGTAATCAGCAACGAGCAGGCGTGCAAGTACTCCTTACTCATTTGCCCGGGCTATTCGAGCTCGCTACTAAAGGGTGGTTAAATTTCAAGGGCCAATGTTGAATGTGAACCACAGCCAAACGTCAAGTTTTTTCTACATTTAATTCGACATTTTTTAATTTCAGACTAATTCAATTTGAACCATGGCAACATGTTGCAACAGTGTATGATCAATTTTCGAAGAAAATCATCTTCAGTGATGAGGCACATTTTCACCTCAGTGAATTCGTCAATAAGCAGAATAGCCGCATTTGGGTGAATGGTAATCCAACAGTGATTGCCGAAAAACCAATGCACCCACAAAGAGTGACTGTTTGGTGGGGTTTATGGGTCGGCGGCATCATTGGGCCGTATTTTTTTCCAAAATGAGGCCGGTCAGGCAGTTACTGTGAATAGTATTCGCTATCGGAAGATGATAACGAACTTTTTATAGCCCGAATTGGAAGATATGGATGTGGACGTTATGTGGTTTCAACAGGACGGTGCCACTTGCCACACAGCTAACGAAACAATGGCTCTTTTGCGCGAAAAATTTGATGGCCGAATAATCTCATGTCGCGGCAATGCCAATTGGCCGCCAAGATCATGTGATTTGACACCGTTGGACTTTTTTCTTTGGGGTTATTTGAAACAAAAGGTATACGTCGATAAGCCAACAACAATTCAAGAGCTAAAGGATGAGATATTTCGGCACATTAACGGCATAGAACCTCAAATATGCCTCAGCGTCATCGAAAATTTGGACCATCAGATGGAGGTGTGCTGCTGAGGTGGCGGCGGCCATTTGGCCAATATTTTGTTTCATACATAATTGAGCCATACCAGTGTTATCATAATAAAGAGAAATGACAATAATTTCCTAAAAAAATTGTATTTGATTCAAAATCAATACCGGCCCTTGAAACTTAACCACCCTTTACAATATCTGCAGAAATTCTCTGAGAGCTAATGCAATATTTTGCAGTTCTGAAGCAATTTTTTTCTATTTTTTTACGACTTTTAAAAATTTATTTATTTTGATTTATTATATTTTCTGTTAGAACACAACTGATATTTTTCAGAATAAAATAAAAAAATGGACGCTTTGAAAACATTCCAAAAAACATATGTACCATTTTCGGTAACACTCACTGTATATGTGGTATACTACCAACATTTTCCCACTGCATATATGAACGAAAAAAAAAAAACGAAGCAAATAATTCCGTCATGATTTTTATTTAGCTTTCGTTGTATTTGAATATGAAAATTCTATGTTTTCTGTTGTTTCATTTAAAATACTGAATGGTTTTCGTAAAAATTCAGGTATTAGACGAGCAATTTTGTGCAGGAATTTTGAAAATTTTCTGTATTCATAACATAGAAAGTTTATTTAACAGACATTAGACACAAGCAGCGATTACATGCATGATTCATCTGTGTGTAGGTATTAACTGTGGCTAAACACTGGATAATGTTTACTTTTTTTTCGACGACAATTTTTATTTGAAATAATAATTAGTTTGAATTGATGTGTACATGCATTTTAAAATTAGAACGCTATACTATATAGGGATGTCTGAATAGTTCGGTGCCGAATTTGAGCAAAAATTAAATTTTGTTTTGCATTTTTGATTTTGCAGGAACTTTGTGAAGTTGGAAATGATTGAGGTCAAAAGTAAGGGGCAAATCATGCTTTGGAGATTAAGTAATTCAAGGCAAAATAAATGAGGAAATTGCAAATGAAATAATAAGACATGGAAACTTAGAATGAAAATTTCAGTCCTTACGAAAGTCTTTACAAAAAGAAGCCCGAAAACTATAGCAGTATCAGTCTGTTAGAATGCGTGTCAAAGTTATGCACCAAAATTGCAACAAAATTGCTGCTGAAGTAGCAAAAACAGAGATAAAGGAGGAATATCAAGTGTCACGCCGAAATAGATCTTTAATTGATGCTAATTTCTACCGTAACACAAAGTGTAGAGAAAGTAATTGAATTTAACAAGCCGGTGTATACGAGTTTCGTAGATCTCACCAAAGCATTCGACAGAATTAGGTTAGCTTAGGTTACATAAAGTGGCTCTCTTACGGCGCATCTGGGTCAAATAGAGACACCTTATGATACCATCGGAACTATCCCATCTTTAATCCACTTGGTCCTCTTTAAAAAATCCTGTGGACTTTATAAATTTATTTAGTCTAGCTAATTTTATATTTGCAATATCCGCGATGCTGTCCACAGAAGCGATTCCGAGCAAATTCAACCTTTCCTACACAGAGACATGCACCCGCATAGAAGATGATCAACTACCTCTTACTCTTCTGCATCCTGCCAGCCTCTGTAAAAGTCAAAATATGGTGCCTCAATTCTACTGGCATGCCGTCCTATATGACAGTACCCAGGCAGGACTCCTACTAATATTTTTAAGTTTTTGCTATTGCATTTAAGTAGATTGATATATCGTCGATGACGTGACTGTCATTCAGCTATCCGATACCCAATAGTAGACAATTGAGTAGTAAAGTCCTCTCTCGACGAACAAAACTAACACTTTTTAGGCTCTGATCATGTCTGTCCAAAAGCTTGGACGATGACAACATCCGATGAGGCGTCCCTTGGATTGGTTGAGATCAAGATTCTGCGGAAGATTTTTTACATATTTGCAAGTTAGCAACGGCGAGTATCGCAGGCGGATAGAACGATGAACTGTATGAGCATCGCAAAGACATAGCGCAGCGAATAAGAGGAAGAAGAAGGCCTCCTCTACCTTTTACATTTTTGATTTTGAAAAGATCATGACTTGGCTTCCCTTGGTGTTTTCAAATGTCGCCGGTTAGCTCGTGAAAGAAACATCTGACGCCCTGTGTTAAACTCGGCCCGAAACGCGTAATCGTTTATCGCGCCAATCGAGAAGATGAAGATAGTGTAGTCCATATTTCGATGTGGCCATGTCTGCCTACTAATGCTGCTGGTATGTAATTGTTTCCAGCGATTGTTGGCAATATATAAGGACTACCTATCTCTTTGTAGTTTACGTGTTGCCAAAGGCATAGGTATATGAATTTTGTCTTGAATGTAGTGTCCAGTCTAGCTAACTCATCTGCCTCACAGTTACCCTTAATGTTACTGCGGCCGGGCATTCAGAGTAGAATTATAGAGAAAAACTGTGCGAGTATTCTTAATATTCCCGAATATTCTCTACAACAGTTTGCGAAGAGTGTTTCCATAATTGAAGCGATTCTAGAGCTGTCAGACTATCGAAAAATATGTAGATATTTCTGTTTATAATTACGTAATTACTTAGCGCTAAAATACCTTCTTTAATCGCCAAAACTAGAGCTTGGAATACGCAGCAATGGTCATGCAAGCGGAAAGGTATGCTGATCCCTTTAGTATCCGAATAGACACCACTTCCCACTTGATAGTCGAATTTAGATCCATCGGCCTATATATTAGGTTTTCATAAAATACCTACCCATTTTTCTAGTCCCCTCCATTTGGATGTGTGATCGAATAAAGCCAGTCAAGATGTAAGTTCATTGAGTCGTAAAAGTCAGTGGCAACCGGAATGTATCGAAACAGCCTAAGAATACGCGAATGCCGCTTGTTATTTGTTTGAAGTATTGACGATTCGCTCAACCTTAGGGTCGTTTTAACGGCTGATTGTTGCAAAACAGATCAGTCGGCAATAAATGCAACATGACATTTAACGCTGATGTTGGTGTTGCTTTCAGAGCCCCGCTAATACAAAGGCTAGCTGCTCTTTGAATGTTATCTAGCTGCTTGGTCGAAGTTTTCTTCTGAAGAGTTGACCACCAGACTAGAACTCCGTAGGCCATAATTAGTCTTACAATAGCAGGGTAAAGCAAGTGAACTATAGGGTGTTTTTTTTAGAGGTTACGTTTTCAAGTTGGCACTACTTTTTTCGTAGATGGTCTTTTTGACAGCTGTCACTTGATTTATGCTCAGTTTGGTTTGCCATTTCATAATGAATAGGCTTACACCTGAACAACGTTTGCAAATCGTGCAAATTTATTACGAAAATAATGGTTCGGTTCACGCGACGCATCAAAGAAAATTTTGTTCAGCGATGAAGCTCACTTTTGGTTGAATGGGTATCATTTTTAAAACATAATGGCAAACCCTTATCTTTATAATAAAGCTTAATTCTTGGCCATAACATTAAATTATACACGTTTTATTTCATCTTGAAAACCTAACCTCTAAAAAAACACCCTAGAGGGGAGGTATATTACCTCACTTTAAACCTACTGTTCTTTTGCAAGAGTAGAGCGCTGTACTCTACTCTGTCCTGAACCACATGTTTTAGCCTAAGTATTTACAACTTTTAGAGTACCCTGCTTTAAACTAAAGAGAGTATCTGGAAACTTCCCTCTTGGTAATATAGTAACATCGTCCGCATAGGCCAGAACTTGTATTTTTCTCTCCTCTAGATTTAGCAATAACTCGTTTATCATTAGATACCCCAGTAGAGCGGAAAGCACACCACGTTGAGGAGGGCCTCTACAGACTGATCTGCGCATTGTCGAAAACTCCAACGTCGAATTAACGAACCTGTTAAGCAGAAGTTGCTAGATAAAATCCACTAAAGTCTCGGAGATGCATAGATCAGCAGCGTATCTGTTATCGCCTCAGGCGTAATGTTGTTCAAGGCACCCTCAATGTCGAGGAAGGCTGCTAATGTATATTCTTTGCTATAAATTGAACTTTCAATATCTGTGATAAGTGCATGTAAAACCATTTCTGCTGATTTACCTTTACAGTCGATGTGTTGCGAGTTTGAGCGACGCGAATGCAGTATATTATTTCTAATAGACATATCAATAAGCCGTTCCAGCAACTTCAATTGACAATATGATAAAGTTATCGTCTGAAACCCTCTGGTTTAGTATGCAAACTCTTACCTACCTTCGGAATAAATATTACATTGACTTCCCGCCATGAAGAGGGAATGTGGATTATTTGAAGATTTCTTTTAAAAATTGTTATTAACCAGTTTAGAATGGGAGCTAGAGGCTCTTGTAAACAGAGTTAAACTATGTGGTGTGCTCGAATTATTGCGAAAGAAAAAAATACCTGAAAATATGGTAGCGCTAATAGTTGATGTAACGTCCAATGCAAGCTCGCAGTTTATAAAATATCAATCGGCAGCAAAGACTTATAAAGGTAATCGAAAATCCATGTAACTAACTACAATATCAGGAGGCCTAAAACAAGGTAGAATCTGGCATTTAAGAAATATATTCGTCAAAATTAAGGGCAGAGAGAATACCAACACAAGCAAACAACTGTTGAAACTCATACGCTTAGAGCTATTGCCGGCCACAGTCTGCTCTATAGAAACACGAATGCAGAGATCCGTGAATATGGAGAAGAGAATGGGACTACAGCCCACTTCCTTTTGACTGCTTACTTCAAACTCCACATCTACAGACCGTCTGTCAATGCAGTAGCCACCCAATAGCGCATATTAAGAAACCGGGCCACGAATCTCATGTCCGTGGAAGGCGCCTTAAGAACAACAGCCGCCAGTACAACAACAGATTATCTCTGTTCATATAAAATAAAGTTTTGCGATCTATACACTAGACGATATTCTACTTAGTCAACTTTTTAATATTCAATCAAAATGGATGCATGAAGTGATTTTAGAGTTGTGGCCAAGAACAGAACGTTAACCGGCTCCCAGCGAATTTGGAAGAGTCAGCGTTTTGTGTACGAAAAATCCGAAATTGTGTTCGTTATATACGACAAAAGTCGGCAAAGTCTGCACTCTTGAACAACCACTGCTTGGATGAGTTTGTGAATTATTGTGCTCAGCTGACATCACTTGGGGTGTGTTTACAAAAACCTTGAGATTGTGTTGGTGATATATGAAAAAATCAAGCAATTACACTTCATTGCCATCTGAACATTGACTAATTTGGCGAGTGTGTGAATGCATGTGAAATGATAAATTATTATGTTAGTGATAATAACATTACGGCGGAGTCAATTGTCACGGCTCTAAGCAGGCTAGGGGTAGAAACACCTATCTACCGCTGGATCTCGTCCCTACTTGGTGGTAGGGAAATAAATGCGGTGGCAGGAGGGGCTAGAATCACCAGATCCGTACATAGGGGCACACCGCAGGGCGGCGTCCTCTCGCCCCTCCTTTGGCTAGTAGCTGTAGATGAAGCCTTAACTCGTTTAAACAGGGGGGGTGTAAAGGTGGTGGCATATGCCGATGACTTGGTCCTGATGGTCTCAGGTCCCTTCCCATCAGTAATGGCTGAAATTTTGGAAGGTGCACTGGCTACACTCAGCAGGTGGGCCGCCAGTTGCGGTCTCAGAGTCAACTCTGACAAAACGGAGTTGATGCTATTCACCAGAAAATACAAGCCTCCGCTGTTTAAGCTTCCTAGACTTAATAACCAGTGTCTTACACTTTCATCGGAAGTCAAGTATCTTGGTGTAATACTTGACCCCAAGCTCCACTGGAAGCTGCACATAGAAAATCGAGTTAAGAAGGCTAATATAGCCTTCTATGCCTGTAAATCTATGTTCGGCAAGAAATGGGGCCTCAAGCCACGTGCCGTACTCTGGATGTACAACTTAGTGGTTCTGCCAATTTTGACATACGGTTGCCTAGTTTGGTGGTTAGCTCTTCAGAAGGGCTACAACTTCACTAAATTAGAGAGAGTGCAGAGAACTGCATGTGTGGGCATCACTGGTGCCTGCAGAACATGTCCCACCGCTGCGCTCAACGTTATACTCCACTTAATTCCTGTGGATCTGCAAGTTAAATCCATTGCTGCTCAGAGTGCTATCAGACTGAGGGAGTTTGGCCTCTGGAGACAACTCCCTGTTGGGCATAGCAGCATCTTGAAGCAGATCTCCCCTTCCTTCTCTGATATTCGCACCGACCTCTCCATCCGCAAACTGTGCTTTGAGGGTTGTGCTAGGGCAATCTTTCCGAGCAGGCAAGATTGGAAAGAGGGGAGAGTTGTTGCGGATATAGATGCCTCTGTTTTCACTGACGGATCCAAAATGGAGTCTGGAGTGGGAGCGGGGGTCTACTCCAAATCAGCCAACATCTCGGTCTCCTATAAACTGCCGGAGACAAGCAGCGTCTTTCAAGCAGAGGTCTTCGCGATCCTGCAGGCATGCAAAATGCTTCAGGATCGCTGTTGGGTGGGAGACATAAACATTTTTTCCGATAGCCAAGCTGCAATCAAGGCACTGTCGTCGCCGCATTGCAGCTCTTTTCTCGTAAACTCCTGTAAGGAGGAACTTAAACGCCTCGAACGGGCAGGAAACATCTCCCTCATCTGGGTTCCTGGGCACAGGAATATAGAGGGAAATGAAATTGCCGATGAACTTGCCAGGAAGGGGGCGGCAGAACCGAGTCCAGCTGCCCTCTTCTCAGACATCGGTATCCCCTTGGCCGTCGTTAAAGGGAAACTACACAACTTCTTTCTAAGAAAAGCGCAAGACAGATGGAAGTCTGTCTCATCATGTGCCATTTCAAAAGCACTATGGCCTCAATATGACATAAACAGAACGCTTAAGGTGATGGGAACCCCCCGCCACTCAATTTCCAAACTCATTGCGGTGATCACTGGCCACTGGGTGATCGGCACTCACGCGGAGAAGCTTGGAATTCCGTACAACCCCCATTGCAGAAGCTGTGGGGATCCTACAGAGAAAGAGACTGTGGTACACTTTCTCTGCAGATGTCCGGCTTTGGCTTATCTCCTTCCTTAATCCTTTCACAGGTAGTGGTCCACTCTATGGTATCAAAACGGCACGTAAGTGCTACTTGTAGCGTACCTGGGGTACTCTTGCCATCTTACCTACCTACCTACCTATGTTAGTGATATACGAAAAAATCAACACATTTTTCGCTTACGTTGCTTATTTTGCTATCTGAACAACAACTGCTTGGATAAATGTGTGAATTCATGTGAAATGAGCGGGTAAAAGTCTGCTTACCAGCCGACGTTACTCTCACAATTTTGATTTTCATCATAGCTGATGACCAAATCAAACAAAATCGTCTGAGGCAAAGTAACAGGTTTTCTTCCTTGGGCGAGCATTTACCATCAGTCGCAAAAGAGGTATCCACTCAAAAGGGGGTAATTTGTTCCAATACCTAAGATTGGTTTGTATAAAAAAATGTCGGCTCAAGGGAAGTGCCCGCTCCATAGAGTTGTTCGTTGGAAGAGGTTACACTTATTCGATAGTTTGCATTTTGAAAAATCGCTCTCAATGGTCTCATTTTGATTTAACAGTAAAATAAAATGAGACCATATTTTCACTCACATTTAAATGCAAACAACTTTTCATTAAACAATTCGAGTGTCCAATCGTTTTTTTCCCCTAGAACTCTTACACTGGCGGCAATTTAATTTAAAGAGATATTTTAAAGTGATCTATCGAGAATTTGCTACTCAATTTTGAAGAAAACGCCGTACCTATTTCTTTAACATTAGGAATTGTTTCTGAAATATTACTCATACGCCTGGTACGTATTATTTTTATTATAGATACTTGCAGGTATAAGATCTGCGCTTTGAATGGTATTGACCTCTATTACATTTAATAGTATTGTATATAAATTACCTAAATACCTAAATTATACCGTCATAGTTGAATAGTTGTTATTAACTGAACTGAAAAAAATTGAATGTCAGGACACAATTTACTTAACGCCCAGAGGAAAAATAGGAAATGTAAAGAAGGCAGAAATGCTGCGGCAATAGTTCGAAATTTACAAGTGGGAGGCTTTCTTATTGACAAGATTTGACAATTTGTATACAATTATTTATTTTTAATTATTTTATTTATGAAAAAAGGTCATTCTTTGCATTCTTGATGCAATGTAAAAATAAATTCAACAAATTTTCATCAAAATTTTAAACTTTCTAAGTAGAATATTTAGACAATTTTTTTAGTATGCAGTTTTATACAAAATTCCAATTCCAAAAATTCAAATTAAATTTTATCAGAATAAAATGAAAATTTGAAACGGGTCAAAAATCGCTTTGAGTTTAATTTTTTTTTTGCGGGCGGTCTTATGCATTTTTTCCACATAATGGGTAGGTACATCCATTGGTGGGAGTTTGGTGGAGTTCCTTCTCCAATTTGGAAGTCTGGCACTCTTCAAGTAACACTAAATCGCCGTTCTGATACCATTATGAGACCTCAAACAGGCAGATATCTGCAGCCAGCCAGAGCTGTTAATATAATGGAGAAGATTGATGGGACTTAGGTTGGCGCACTGTCCCAAGCTGTCGCAGAAAGGGGCACCCAGTGACCTTAATCGTCTGGGTCCCGGACATTTACAAACTCAACAGTCTCCTTCTCTGAAAACCCTCCACAGCTTCTGCAATGGGGGTTAAATGGTGACCCTAGCTTCTCCGCGTGTGTGCCGATAGTCCAGTGATCGGCATACACAGATACGAATTTGTAAATTGAATGGCGTGGAGTCCAAAAGGCTTTCTTCGTATATTGTACCGGGGTCAAAGGGTTTTCGAAATAGCACATGATGAAATGGAGCTCCATCTCCTCTGCGCTTTCCTGGGAAATAATTTGTGCAGTTCCCCTTTAACAACTGTCGGGGGATGCCGATGACCGGGTAGGAGGTCTCTGAGGCCAAGTCGGTCCCCTTCCGGGTAAGCTCATCAGCAGTTTCATTTCCCTCTATCTTCGTGTATCCTGGAACCCAGGTCAGAGAGGTAACATTTCTCACACCCAAGAGATTTGATCTCCTCCTTACAGGAGTTTATTAGTTTCGTTCTGCAGCATGGCGTCGCCAGAGCCTTGATCGCGGCTTAAATATCGGAGAAAAGGTTAATATCTCTTTCGCTCCCGCGTTATCTAAGCATTTTGCATGCCTGCACTATCGCAAAGACATCTGCTTGCAAAACACTAGTAGTATACGGCAGTTTAAAGGATATAGATAAATTGGCTGATTTAGAGAAAACCCCTGCTCCGACTCCCGATTCCATCTTGAAACCGTCAGTGAAGACAGAGGTGCAAGATTCAGTGCAAATTTTTCCCTCTATCCACTCCTGCTATTTGGAGATATTGCCCTAGCGCGTCCCTTATTAAGTCTTGAGTATTGATTCTGATTCACAAATAAAGAGAATTCGAGCTTTTAGGTCTCCTCCGAAAAGAAGATGATTCTTTTCAAGAAAAGTGTTTTCAATGAACAGTGTGGAATGTAATAGCAAAGTAGAGGTTCTAACGATGTCATTCTGGTTATATAAACCTCGAAGATGATTCACGATCTGGTAGACCAATCGGCGAACATGGAAATCTTTGAGTTGAACCAGCAACTCAAAATTTTCTCGATAGTACAAAACTGATCACAATAGGGGCTTGCAAAATGAGCTGGCAAAGGGACAAGGACTTATATTAGTGCAATTAGGAAATTATCTGCGAAGATTAATAACAATATTTGAATAAATATTGATCGAGTAATTCGACCTACAATCAGTACTTATAATACTAGTACTATAAGTACTCATAATAATCGCAAATAAGAGAATTTTTTGGGGTTTTCCTTGTTTCCCAGCTATTCTTGTGTTTCTTGTTTGACGTGCTTTGATTCCGACGTCAGCTTTGATATCACACAACTATCGCATCATATGATCATATGATCACATTATGACCAAATGTCATATGATTAAATTTTGATTTTCCTTTTAAAATTCCCACAGTACAATTTTCTGTTTATTTCTTTTGTTTGATTTCTACGCTCATTAAAATAATCTTTTAATGAGCGTACACAAATCCTCAAACCGACTTACAGAAGGATCATACGCCCATTCCAAACGATCGTATGAGTAAAGTATACGCAGTGGATACCATAAAAAATGTGTACTCCCACTGGTGAAAAGTAAATGAACATTTTTTTCAAGAGCTGAATACTCATATGTTCGCTTTCATTTGATATTCATGTTAACAAAATGATTTTTTGAAAATTTAGTTCTTCGAAATCTTAAAATTCTTTAAAAATGAAAAAACTAAATGGGCAGCAATACGGCATTAAGGCTATAGTTTAGTGTGCATGTGAAATTCTTCCTGTATAGCAAAATAAGTCAACATTTATCGCACGGTTTAATGTTTCAAGTATATTAAATGAAATTTTGGCTAAACAAAAATTTGGAAAAAAATTATAAAATTCATCTGTTCTTGGATGACCACCACGTACAGATATTAAAATGCATGTGCGCACAGCGTTGATTTGACAGCTGCAAGTTCAGACTGGCGTATTCATTATCCTTATGCTTATGATCACCTCAACTATCAAGCTCAAATAGAGAAATAAGCAACTAAAAGGCAATCAGTCAAAACAGCCATCTGATATTATCTTCTTCCTTGCTTCTTTATCTTCGCTCTCCCTATTCCCCCTAAGCCCATTCATTTAGTTTTCTAATACTCGAGGCATATAAAATAATAATTGAAATAAAGGGTGTTCTAGTAGGGACATATTATTGTTTACAGACTTTGGAAACTAGCGACATCTATTATTATTACTCCATCACTGAATTACCATGGCATCTGCAGTTGCATGGGAAAAAAAAATTATTGTGAATAATTTGTGGGAAAGTTATCACTCTCACTCTCTCTCTCTCTCTCTCTCTCTCTCTCTCTCTCTGCTTTTCATGGGGGGAAATAAATTGACCATCTACATACATATATTCTGTGTTTGACCACTCCAGTCATCATAACCCAAGCCATCGATCACACTTAGGCGGAACTACGAGAATGCCATAGAAGTTAAAGAAGAAGTTGATCATTCAAATTCGTGTCACCGTGGAAGTGAATCGGAATTGGTGAGGCGGGAATTCCACGCATAACAATGTACATGTAATTTTAAAATACAAACAAAAAAAAAATCGCTAATAACTAACACACAGCTTATTTTTTTCGTTTCAAAATTAACCTACTCTTATTGGAAAACCCTATATACAATTTTTGCAAAAGCTTGCACAGAAAATCTTTGAATT
Source organism: Anastrepha fraterculus (assembly GCA_037575425.1). Taxonomy (NCBI): domain Eukaryota; kingdom Metazoa; phylum Arthropoda; class Insecta; order Diptera; family Tephritidae; genus Anastrepha; species Anastrepha fraterculus. Next base: position 14,697 of record JAYXIM010046660.1, read on the forward strand.
GCGTACTGAGTTTTACAATTTATGAATAATTGTGTGACAAAAATAAAAACTAAAACAAGCAAAATTCCGACAAACACCGTTTAATGCTGTCTAAAAGCCATATTATTTCAACTCAATTTGCTCAGATGTGCTTATGGTTGTGTGTGTGTGTGTGTGCGTGTATGTATAATCGTAATAGAAGTAGTTTTGTTTATTGTCAAATACCTGAAGACATGTGAGAGGCAGCTGCTTAACAATTCGAAGACGTCGTATAGAGATTTTGGATTTCAGCCAAAAATTCGAAAATTCCCATTCCCACCTGTGATAATGTTTTTACTTTATTGAATTTTTGGCTGTTTAAAATACTTTCGAAGATAAGGTGGTAACCTTTCTTTCTTTCTTTCAAAACCAGCTTTATATGCGGAAACAACCACCAAGTCTCGTTGCACACTTACGAGAGTTGGTATCAGAAAGTCAAAAAACGATGTTTTTTCTTATCTCTTTCTGGTTTTCCAGATTATTTGAATTGGTAGCACTTAATAAGAAATACGCATTCGCCTTAAAAATGAAACTGAAAAAGTTCATTGTTCACATACCTCAGTTTCTCCAACACTGCGTCATTGCCATTGCTGCTGTGTCCGTTCACTCTACCATATGTCAATTCACTAGTATCCTCCGTTATCTCGATCGTTGACTTCTGCTGCAAACCGTTCATGTGCGCAAAGGTTTTATTAATGCCACCACCACTGCCGAGCACACTGTCGTCAACACTGCGTCTCTTTGGCGTCGCTTGATCGCTGCCTTCCACATGAATTGGTATGAAATGCACATTACCGATACTGTTTCCCGTCGCACCGTTAATGTTGATGATCTGCTCACTGCCTTTACCAAAGGTATGATCGCCGGCGGATGTTGCGGAGGAAGCGGAAGCATTTACACCCGATGCTCCGGTCGTTGACTCGACCACAACATCCGGCAAACTTATGCTCTCGATGCAGACCAAACGTTCATTCGGATCCACGTCTGTAATATATTCGGGATCGTCGTACTGCAACAGCGTCTCATCGCAGTCCGTCGAATTGCCATCGCGCACGAAGGGCAAACGTTGATGTGCCATCAGTTGCGGCTGCTGCTGACGATTTCTATGCAGTTGCATTGGTGGCGATCGGCTTTTAGTGGAGCGTGTGGCATGCGCTTCATTGTCGCTGCTTGAATGCCGGTGGCTATGCGATGACGATGTCGACGAGCAGTGAGAGTCGATGCCGCTAATTCCCGAGTCGTGGCAGCTGTTGCTTAGATTGGAGTCGCTCGTATTGGTACTCTTGAGTGCATTACGCTCAGGGCTATCAAAGTGTTGGTTGCCCTCAAATTCAATGTCAAGGTTGGCAGCATCTTCGTTCTTGGCTACATCAACATCAACATCAATATCAATATCAGCGTGACCATCTGCCTCTACGTCGTCGGAATCGAAGTCAGCTGCACTGTCTGCTTCATCGCTTTCAACCAGCTCCTCTTCCTCGTTTTCTTCTTGCTCGGGCACGTTTTCAAGTTTGGTGGGATTGTAACGCAATGGCCATTTTGATTGATAAATAGTTGCTGGTACTTCCTGATCGTTAAACACTTCGTCCTCTTCGATGTCACTAACTACTTGGTCGACATCCTCATTGACAGCACTTATCTCCACACCAGCACACACCCGTTTCGGAGGTAAATCATTTTCGAAGTCATAAAATACTTCCTGTTCCACTGGGCTACCTGCAACGTTCTGCCCTTCACCATTCAGACTGCCGCTACAGTCCACAACAGTTATTTTGGGCAATATGGGTATTTGCGGCTTATCTGCAACACACTCGCTCGCACCACCACCACTAAGTGTATCTGGCAAGACGGTCTCGCGATATTCACCCGGTGTACTAGCGCGCGAACTGGGCGCGGTTTCACTCGGTTTGGCACTCGTCTGCCCCATAGACGCGCTATGTGGACACACTGACGGCGAAAGAGCTGCTGGTGATGAGGGTAAATTGCACGTTTCACGTTCGCTATTCGCGCTATTTGTTGATGTGCTCGGAGTTTTTGTTGTTGTTGTTGTTATAGGGAACGCACTATGCGGTGCCTCACTTGCTTTACTACATATCGTCACATCGTTCTTGCACTGATTACTTTTAATTACTCTATTAACGGCACTGCCCTGCACACACGCTTCTTCTTCCCCTTCACCTTCCTCTTTGTTTTTCACAATATTCTCTTCACTATTTATGTTATTTGTTACGTTTCGATAACTTGTTTCAATTGCAGTATTTCTAAGCGGATCGCCTGCAATAGAGCTTGCACGTTGACGATCATCTGCTTGTGCAGCGTTGTTGTTATCCGTGCCAGCCGTTTTTACGCTACCTTTCAACTCGACACTTATCTCGCGAATAATGCAGCATTCGCCGTTGCCAGCCTCATTCAACCTCCGTTCGACCGACTCCTCGTCAAATGCCTTACTCTCTTTTCTTGCTCCAGTCTCGCTCACGCACCACTGCGGATCTGCTGAGCGTGAGCGCGCACTGGCGTCTCTTGGAGCTACTCTCACGCTCAATTGCTGTTCTCCCGCTGAATTGCTACGTCGCTGGCGCTCCGCGTCGTCGTCGATTCGGCTGACATTCTTGGCGTTATTATTAGACATCGTTATTTGATAACTATTTGTGGACCAGCCTAAGGGGTCGGAGATCACGTCAAGGTGTGTACTAACCAAATTATTTTGACCATTTTGCATTACTGCGACTGGATTCACTTGTGGGGAACTATTATTATAACTGTTTCGAGATGAATGATGATGATGATGACTGTTATTGTTGACGTTTGTTGGCGCGTTGGCAGGTGCGAACGGACGGACGTCTTTCGCCGAAGGCTGTTGAAGTTGTGCCAATTTTTGTTGCTGCTGCTGCTTTTGCGTGAGTGTTTGGGGTATTTTTTGTGTTTGTGTTTGCGTTGGTGTTTGTGTTTGTGGGTTGCGATTACGATTATTATTACGTCCGCGCGCCATAAATAAATCACTAAGAAATTCTTTACTCTTTCTTAAAGCTTTACTACCAGCACCGCTTAAACTCTTTTCGACTTTCAAACTTTCCAACGCGTCGTCTTCAAAAGGCGTTTCGGTGTCACTACTCTTTGAACGTCCGCGCAAGAATGAATTCCTAAATGCTTTGCCGAGTTGCGATTGTTTCCGTTGGCCACGACCAGAGCAGCTACTCGAACTACTGTAATAGCCGGTGACACTGCTGGAATCTGTATTGGCCGTTGAGACGTCGGTTATACTTTTACTTCGCGCACCCTTTAAATTCAAGCCCAATGTCAGCGATAGTCTCGATTGTCGTTTCGCTTCGCTATTTTTTTGCACTTTCGTTGTTCTATTTGTATTATCAAAGTTTCGATACTTCACTGCGCCAATTGCCGCGGCATTCGTTGTGTCATTGGCTAATGCAATTTGCTCATTCGCGGGGAGTATATCGCTTTCGTGTCTATTACCGTTGCCGTTCCTAATTCTATTTTCATTACTTGCAGTCGCATTGAAGGCCCTTTCGACATTTTCGCCACTCGCAACGTTACTCGCGCTTGCACTATTCGTGGTATCTTGAATAAATTTGCATTGAGCCGATTCGATTAATGATCGATTTGTGAATCGATCGGTTTTATTATATTTTTTGCACTTGGCGAACGGTAAAATGCGCCTCTGCCACACGGCTTCTTCGTTCGAACTGTCATGGCAATCCAACGTTTCACAGTCATGGCAAACCATATCGTCGCGCACAGCGGATGATCGGGCGAAACGACGATTGTCCTCGTTGCTTTCGTGTACATCACCGTGGCTCGCATCTAATATGTTTTGTTCTGCAGATAATTTATTTATTTTGTCTACATTCAAATCGCCTAGTGTGCGATCATTAGTACGCAAAGTGGCTGTTTCGTTGGGCAATACAAACGATGAAGATGCTTTTACGCTGTTTGTGGCTGCCACAAACCCTTCCCCCGTTGAAGAGTTCGCTGAGCAAGATTCTTCATATTCTTTGTATTCTTCTTTTGCTATGGCTGTGTCTGCCGCATCGCTCGGTGCCGTGTTGTTGGCAGCTGTTGTTTTTGCTAAATTTAATTTGTTTCCCACTTGACGATTGCTTTCGCCATCAACGCGATTGCTGCGAAAATAGACACAACGCTCGTTCGTTGCTGATTTGCCGCTTCCCCCAAATAGTGTTTTGCGTCCCGCGTTCGCCAAACCACTTTCATCACTTCTCGCATCAGCGTCATCGCAATAGTCATTTTCATTTTCTTCTAAATCTTTTAAATCATCGAATTCTTCTATTTCCGCACGCCTGTACGTTTTACCACTGTTTGTGTGTATTGGTAATCCTCTTCGTCGCTCATCTTGTTGGCGTTTCCTCTCCTGCTCGCGTTCGCGTTCACGTTCACGCTGCCACTCACTGTACGAGCGGTAACGCTCAATGGATCCAGCTGCATTGATTTTATTGCTACCACCACCAGTACCGTTAGCGCGCTCTTCTGGTGCTCCCGCTGAATAACGCGCTGACTTGGGACTTTTCTCCTGGTTCGAATTCTTTTTCTTCTTTGTGGAGCGCCGCAGCAAATTGAACATACTTTGAGGCGCTTTTCGGATGTGCTGTTGCTCAGTGCAATTGCGGTTGAAGTACTCACTCACAGAGGCGCTAATATGTTGCTTTATTTATTCCGCTTCTTCGCACTTTATAAAATATATTTATAGACGATCATTAACTTTTGTGGTTGTTGTTATTTAATTTTGTTTAGTTTTATTAGCTTTTTTCGTTGTTGTTTGGCTTTCGTTTACAAATAAATTTGCGACTCTTCCTTTCTTGTTTTTATTATTCCTCTAAAATTCGTACAATCTGCTCTTGGTCCCGCCATCCAACCACTTCCATTATTTTCTGGATTCGTATTTTTCTTAGCTATACTTTGGTAAGACAGCTGCAGTTGGTAAATATATCTACGATCTATTTTCTTATTTCGTGCCGACCAGCTGAAATCTGGTCAGTTGTTTATTAAAATATTATGGAATAGAAAATTTTTATTTTTATTAAAGATTCGAATCTGTATATTTGCAGCCATACGTACTTAGAAAATTTTTAAGTTGCCAGAGCACCTTCGCTGAAATCAAGAAAAAAAAATTTGAAAAAATTTTATTAAACGAAATTAAACTTTATTTCTTAAAATTTAAATTTTATTTATTTTATTTAAATTTTAGTTGGAAATAGCCAAGAAAGCATTCATTTGGTTAAAAATAGTAAATTTAAAAATTGAGTTTATGGCAACTGTTTGAATTTATATACGAAATTTGTTTATGTGAAGATATATTTCACAAGGAAAAACAGCTTGCCCCTGGGTCCAAAGTATTTTTGCAAGACAATTTCGAAAAAGAAATTTTTTTACTCTAAGATCTGACTATAAATGCCGAAGATTTAACCAAATACGTAAAATGGCGCCATATTCGGACAAAAAACAAACAGCTTTCGAAATTTACTTCTTATTCTTCCGCTTAATTGGCGCGCAAACTTAAACCCCGATTTTGGCCGAGCTTAACAAATAGCGGCAGTCATTTCTTTCTGTTGCTAACAGGTGTCAGCTGGACATACCTTCTCTAGCTGATATTCCAAATGCAAAAGAGACCTTCTTCTTCCTCTGCTTCTATCAGTCAATACCGCATGGAAAACTCTCAAAGCCGTAGCGCTTGTATTCATTCGGACGACTTGCTCGAGACAACAGAGCCGCTAGATCTTTATTCGCTTGCGCTATGTCTATGTGATTGGAAAGCTCATACAGCTCATCGCTTCATTGCTTGCGACACTTGCCGTCGCCAGCGTGTAAAATTCCAAAAATTTTCCGCAGAATCTTCCTCTCAAACACTGCAAACACCGCCACATAAAATGTTGTCATTGGTCAAGGAAAGCTCAGAAAGTCATGGGGACTCCGCGCCATTCAATTTCTAAGCACGTAGCTGTGTTTACTTACTATTGGATGATCGGCGCAAATGCGAAAAAGCTAGGTTTGCCATTTAACCCCTATTGTAGAAGCCGTGGGGACCTTTTATAGGAGACAATTGTTGATACTTTTTTCTCTGTAAACGGCCGAGTTTGGCAGCTAGAGGTTAAAGGTCACTGGGTGCTCCTTTCTTCGACCACCCGAGGCAGTGCAGCTATCCAAATTCCATCAATCTTCTCTGTTACTTCAACAGCTCTGGCTGGCTGTAGATATCTGCCTGTTGGAGGTCTTATAATGGTATCAAAACGGCGCTTTATTGCTACTTGGAGAGTGCCAGAGAATGACTCAGAAAGTGTTAGGTTTGTTCGAAGAAAGAGGACTCTACACTCAATTGCCCACTTAGGCCAAAGTAGCACTTGTTGACAACCTCCGTTGGTTTTCAAGGTTGACATTTTTATCGGTGTTAATAATTAATAATAATTTGGTTCCTAGATAAACGAAGTCTCTTACAACCTCGAGATAATAACTGTCAACAGTGACATCAAGGAAATGAGTTGCTCACAATACAACTAACACTACTCGGGATCTAATTTTTAGTCAAATCTGGCTAAAATTCTTAGAAATCCTCACGAAAGATGAGCCCTGAGTATTTTGACGAAAAAAGTATTTCAAAGTTGTCACAGTCAACCTATTGTCCTGCTTTAAGAATCTACGAGCTTATGCCAGCTTCCAAGAGTCATACCTCAAAAGAACTCATAGTGACACAAAGATGATCCGAAAATTATAAACGCAGTACTGAAGTGCCTAGCTTCGTATATTTGTTAAGGGTGCTTAAGTCTACAAGTCAGTTTTGGAGAGCGATGTTTCCTGCCTCTAGAAAGCCACTTTTGATGAGAAATGCCGATATTATGTCTTGACCTTAACCAAACCTTGGTATAACGAGTTTAGTGATCCTTAACTTCTACTCAGATTACTCCGCAGTAGCATAGAGCTCGACGGTTTATATTCAATAATACGGCCGTCGTAGCCGAATGAGTTGGTGCGTGACTACCATTCAGTAGTACGGAGGTTCGAATATCCGCGCATGAACATCAAATGATAGAACACGTTTTTTCAAATAGCGGTCGCTTCTCGGCAGACAATTGTAAAACCGTCGAATATATTTCTGCCATAATAAAGTTCCTCATAAAAAATATCTGCCGTGCGGAGTTGGCTTAAAATTGGCTCCATTTGTGGAACAACATTAAGATATAAACCACAAATAGGAGGAAGACCACGTCCATTCATATTTTTTCTTTGTTTTATATTCAATATGACCTACTTGCATTTTCCACGAAAATTAGTTTTTATGGTGAATCAATAGTTAACTCATCTGGATATTAATTTCAAATAAACCAGAAAAAAAAATTTTACAATAGAAGCGAGATTAACGCAATCAGGTGTGAGCACTACAATTTTTGACTTATCGGCAATACAATATTTTTCATTTGTGAATGCGAAATTACTCTTCTACACAATTTTTGATTAATTGGAATTTCTGAAAGATGCATTGAAAGGTATCGCAATAGATTACGCATCTTCAGGAGAGGAAGATATTGGACAAAAAACTGTTTTTAACCTAATCACACACGAATACTCGACATTATCTATGGAAGGAGTCTCCCAACGCTGTCAGCACAAAAAACAAAAACCGGAAGAAAGGCAGAAAGCTAGAACTGAAGATACCCGAAGCATCTACATACAAAACCGCAAAATCTGAGGTCAAGGAAACTGCGATTGAGGAGGGCTAAAGCAAAAGAACCTGCGGCTAACGATATGCATGAGAAATTGGACACCAAAGAAGGTGCAAAAAATATTTATGAGTTGGCTAAGTTCCAACACCATAAAACACAAGACATCTTCTTCTTCTAAATTGGCGCGATAACCGCTTACGCGATTTTGGCCGAGTTTAACAAAGCGCGTCAGTCGTGAAGTGAAGTCCTCCTCCACCTGATCTTTCCAACGCAAAGGAGGACTTTCTCTTCCTCTGCTACCACCAGCTGGTACCGCATCGAATACTTTCAGAGCCGGAGCGTTTGTATCCATTCGGACGACATGATCCAGCCAACGTAGCCGCTGGACCTTTATTCGCTGCACTATAACACAAGACTTCACGTGCGTGAAATACGAAATGACGCAAATATGCAGATGCTTATACAAAGTGTTGAAATACAAATTAGATGAGCGGAGTACTACGAATTCTCACGCCGTGAAATTATATTTTGTAACCCAGTCGAAGGATCCTTAAATGAATTCACCACCGACGAAAGGAGTATTGTGCTTGCAAAAATCAAAAATAATAAGTCGCTCGGACAGGATATAATACATTCGGATATATTCTGCGTCCTAGGTGATGTAGACATTTTCTGGCTCACATCTCGTTTTAAGAAGATTTCCGTGGAGGGTACCCTGGAAGTATCCAATTCTATAAAAACAAAGGAGATATTAATGAGAGGATTTGTGAGTGCGAAAGCGACTATTAATGTTGCTCATATTCTTCGTACGCCGTACGGTCATAGAAAAACACCGGTTTAACAAAGAATATCTGTTTGGAGTTTGCATTGACCTTGAAAAGGCGTTCGATCGTGTGCCCAGAAATCTCATTTGGGCGGCATTAAGAAACCATCATAAAACCTATCATCGACACCTACTACCAAGTTACCATCTAAGTAAAATGTGCGAGCAGCCTGCCGCAAAGGCTCACTGTAAATGTAAGAGTACATCAAGGTCCAGCTTTAAGCCCTCTTTTACTTAACCTGGTGATGGAATTTCTGGCTCTACTAGGGTAAGCTCTCTTGGACACTCCTATACGCCGACGAGAAAAGCTAAACCAGTGGGTGCACGCCCTCGAATCTAACGGAATATGAATATTCCGCAGAAAAACCGAAAGAGCTTCTTTGTATATAAGACATATTGAATATAAACCCTCGTTATGCATTGTGATAGGCTGGAAGTGGCATACCAAGAATTTTATGAACTTGCGTTGTGAAATTGGCAATTTCTTTCAATAAGAAATCTTCTTCCATATAATAGCGCACATGGCTGAATATATTCGGTAACGCCGTATTGTGTCAGATGGCTGCTTGGGGTTTTATTCTCGATTAAGTTGACCTCACTTTTTTCTTAGTGAGATCCATTCCTACATTCCTTCATTACCGTATAAGACATTTTTGGAACAAAATTTAGGTGGAACAAAAGGCCTCCATAAACAAGTAAAAATTTAATTTATTTAAAGCAAAGAATTTGATTTGTCGCCAAGTTCGACCTGCCTGTAGCGCTTCTGCTTCCACTAGTCGCCTCCACGTGTAAGATGGCCTACCACATCACCGACTGCCTTGCGGTTCCAGTCTAGGGCTGCTTTTGTGATATCTTCATGTGGTTTTTGCAGTGTGTGACCGATCCATTTCGACTTGCGCCGTCGGATTTCAAGATGAATGAGTATCTGCTTCGCTAATGCCCAGAGGTCGGTGTAAGTGATGATATTAGGCCAGAAAATGCGGAGTGCTTGTATATCGAGAATCACAGACTTTGGATTCAAAGATTCTCAATTTAGATGTAATGATATCCACACTTTGTCCATAACACCAAACACAGCGCGTCCCGTCGATATTCGACATTGAATATCGGCTGCTGAGCCGCTATTTTTGTTAATGACGTTTCCGAGACAGCAGAAGCAGTGATGGTAAATGATTTTTTAAAAAATCCCTACGCAGCCCAAAAAAATTCCCTACTTTTCCCTACGCTTACAAAAAATGTTCCCTATACAATTTCCTACATTTTTTCTCCTGTGTTTACACTGTAATGAGGCACTTGCAACGTCAAAATTGAATTATTTTCTTAAGTTTTGGACTTGGTGCTATTTTGGCACTTTATAATAAAAACAAATTTTATTTCAAATATATATAAGCAGACATATTTATTATATTATAAACACAAATGTAAAGAAAAATTCAGCAAAAAGACTAAAAATTAGACTTTTTCATTACATTCAGTTCTGTTTAAAGCAAGGCAGAGTTTTTATTTTTTCAGAATCCGGCACGGTCTTTTTTAAGAGTGGGATTACATGGTTCACCACTTGCAGCACGACATTCTGCTCAGCGAAGAGCATGCTAAGGCTTAAGGGGGGACCCTCATTTAGACGGTCGAAAAATGCATCATTTTTGGGAATTTTTTTCTCAGGTAAAATAACTTCAAACGTTTTGTAATTCATAAAGTACTTTAATAAATGTCTTGACTGTCTACAAAAATTTTCGGAGAAGAAAAAAAACATTTTAAGTATGGAAATATACACCTCGTCCATGGCACCTCATTCTATCTGTGTACATTCTAGCGCTCTGAATTTTTTTCTGAAATAAAAAAACCAAATTTTTTTTAAAACTTTAGGATAATACCTTCGATGTGACATTTTGATTTAAAAAAAAAATGTCGAAATTGATATTTTTTACCCAGTTTTATGTTAAAAGTGATTTTTCATGCATAAAAATTGACTTTAAAATTACAAAAAAATATGAAAATCTTTTTTTTTAAAAAAACACTTAATGTCACATTGAAAACAATTTAATTATCTTTAAAATGAGCTATTGTAAAGCCTGATTGGTTCAATACAGCGTTCTCAATTGTGTACACAAAATCGAAAAATGATGTTTCGAGAAAAACGCGTTTAAAGTTTTGGATACAGGCGATCAGGCCACCCGTCGCGTCCTGTTAAAAATTTTGTCACTCCTTCAAAAATACAGATATCGACTTGAAATTTTGAAAGTATATTCTTAAATAGTTGTAGAATAGATTAAAATTATTTCCAAAAAATCGATTTTTTTGACCCGATAAATGAGGGTCCCCCCTTAATTCGAAATGTCTGTAACCATTTGGTTTACTCGATTTTTTCTTAAAAAAATCTGTTTATTTTAGGTGTCTTTTTTATTGCCTTCATATTTTTTTGGTGCATTTCTGATTCGGCGTGCTTCTGAAAATCAGACTTGACGCTGTTCAAAACTTTGTCACACGCAGCGCATTTTCATTTGAATGGATCGTTAGCCACAGCTTCCAACCAGCCACTAAAATGGTCGTCGTCAAGCCACTTGTTATTGAACTTTTGTTTCCGATACTTGCATTGTTTTTTCTGGTGTGCCTCCGAAGAGTCAATCGAAGAGGGGGAACTCATATATAGGTATATATGCATTTTAAATATAAAAAAAGCTAAAACATAGGTTAGGTTAGGTTATGGTGGTAATCGGTCTGCACGACCAACTCACTTAGACCTTACAGGTCCGTTGTGATACCACTGTGCTACACGGGAACCTCATTTATCTTCCTTCGTGGAACCATTTCGTGGCTCTTATGAAGCGTAGTATTGATGCCAAATCCACGCCAGACAGTTCTGTAAGAGAATTAAAAAAGTATTTACCTAGACAACCTGCTCTGATTTTAGCTAGGGCTGGACAATTTCAAAGGAAGTGCTCAACTGTTTCTTCCTCTTCCTCATCTCTGCAACTTCTGCAATATTCATGGGAGAAAACTCCTAGTCTCGAGGAATGCCTGCCAAATAGCCAGTGACCGGTTAAACAAGCCACGACCTTCGAGATATTGTCTCTTGAGAGACTAAGCAATTCCTTTGTTCTTTTCTTGTTTATTTGCGGCCATAGTAGCCTAGCTGTTAGACACGTATCTTCATTTCTCCATGACCTATTGGCCTCTTGGATAAAGTGGTTTTTTATTATTAGTTTACTCGTTGCCATGGGTATTCCCATGGTACTTTTATCACTCAGCAGTTGGAGAGCGGTACCCTTTCTGGCTAGCTCATCTGCTTTACAGTTTCCCTCAATATCTCTGTGGCCGGGAACCCAAATAAGGCTGACCTTGAATACGTCACTAATATCATTTAGAGCTGCCCGGCATTCCTGTGCAACCTTCGATCTTAGTAAAGCCGCATTCATTGATTTGACGTCCGCCTGGCTATCCGAGAATATATTTATAATCGTTTTTGTTACGGCGTGCGTATTTAGGTATGTAGCCACTTCTTTTATAGCTAGTACCTCTGCCTGATAGACGCTGCAGTAGTCTGGTAGTCAAACGGATAGTTCCAGTCCTAATTCCTTCGAGAAAACTCCGTAGCCAACCTTATCGTCTAGCTTGGAGCCATCTGTATAAAAGTTTAATTCCCCCCTTCTCCATGGCCTTGTTGTATGCCACTCCCTTCTTGACGGTATACTCGTCTTGAAGAGCCTTTCAAAGGTGAGTCTAGGGATAGAGTAGTCTATTTCTTGTTTATGACTATTCAGAGAGTGCAAAATGGAAGCGTGGCCAAAGCACCGGTCTTTCCATAGCGCCATACTTTTTAGTCTGAGCGCCGAGGCGGCGGCCACGTGTTTTCCTACCAGATTTAGGGCAGGTAAGTTGATTAGCACTTCCAGCGCTTTGTTTGGAGTAGTCCTTAAAGCGCCAGAGATGCATAAAAAAGCTGTTCTTTGGACCTTACTCATGATTTTAGCGTAAGTCGCCTTTTGAGCAGATGGCCACCATACAAGTATTCCGTACATTAAGATTGGCCTAACTACCGAAGTATAGAGCCAGTGCGTAATACGGGGTGTTAGTCCCCATTTGATACCGACCGCTTTTTGCAAGTGTATAATGCAACGTTGGCCTTCTTTACTCTTTCCTCAATATTAGATTTCCACGTGAGTTTCCTGTCTAATATGAGTCCTAGGTACTTGACATTCTCTTTCAAAGGAATCTCCACACCCTTAAAAATTAGCGGGGAGATTATAGGGAGCCTATGTTTCTTTGTAAAGAGAATTATTTGAGTTTTTGAGGGGTTTATATCGAGTCCCCTGCTCTCAGTCCAGCTTTTAAGCGTGGCCATGTTAGAGCGCAGAATATCCATAAGGGTGTTAGGATATTTGCCTTTAACGGCGATTGCTACGTCATCTGCGTAAGCTGTGACATGGCAACCCCCTCTTTCCAGGGTCAGCAACAGGGAGTTTACTGCCAAAATCCAAAGAAGAGGGGAGAGGACTCCACCTTGCGGTGTGCCTCTGCAGACCTGTCTGCTTAGAGTAGTGCTTCCTAATTTAGCCGTTACCTTTCTTTTAGTGAGTATATCTTCTATCAGGGCTACGACATGTGGTTCAACTCCAAAATCTTCTAATGAATCTACTATAGCGTTTGCATTTATATTGTTGAAGGCGCCTTCTATGTCTACGAAAGCAACCAATGCAAACTCTTTGTCTGATAAGCTTTTTTCCACCAACCCGACGAGTGAGTGTAAGGCGGTTTCTGTGGACTTCCCTTTAGTATAGCCATGTTGCGCCGAAGAGAGCCTATTTAAAGGCACGACACCCCGTATGTATTCATCTATTATTCTCTCCAGGATCTTGAGAAGAAAATACGTTAGACTAATGGGTCTGAAGTCTTTAGGGTTAGTGGGTGAGGACCTACCTGCCTTGGGTATGAAGGAGACTTTTGCCTCCCTCCATCCTAGCGGAATGTAGCCCATGTTAAGACAACTTCCAATGACAATTTTGATAAACGGTAGTACAATTCCCCGTGATTGCTGCAGTTCAGCGGGGTAGATACCGTCCATTCCTGGCGATTTATAAGGACCAACAGTGTTAATAGCCCATTCGATTTTTGAGTGTGTAACTAAGAGATTTCCTAGGTCGGATTGCCTTTCATTATTGGCGGAATGGTTTTGTTCCACCGGCTTATTTCCTGGAAAGTGTGTGTCTAGGAGAAGACCTAACGATTCCTCACTTGACGTAGTCCATGTATTCCCTTGACCTTGTAGGTAGCCTAGGTTGCATGGCGTCTTTGAGAGAATTTTTCTTAATCTGGCCGTTTCTGAAGTCTCTTCAATTTCTTTGCAATAATTTTGCCAAGATTCACGCTGCGCAGTTCTAACTGCTTTTTTGTAGTTTTTCAATTCAGCCTTATAGGCTTGCCAGTCCTCTGCCCTTCTCGTGGCCTTGGCCAGATTAAATAGTGTTCTATGGGATTCTCGTAGCGAGGATAGCTGCTTGGACCACCAAGGTGGTTTAGACTTCCCTCTGGGTCGGACAACCGGACAGCTGGCTGCTAACGAGCTATTCATTGCTTTAGTTACCTGATTAACCAGTTTATCCAACTCCCCACAAGTAGTGGGGTTTTTGGGGGCTTTCTTTGGCAGTAGAGCTGTTAATTTTTTATTGTAAGCTCCCCAGTCAGTTTTCCGTATATTCCTGAAACTTAATTATTTGCAAATTCACTTCAAAAGTGAAAAGCACCAGAAAACTAACAATTTTCGGGCGAAGAAAAACTCGCCTTAGCGTTAACGAAGAAAAAAACGGCATTGTTGCCGTATTAACGCTTTAAAAGTATTCTGCCATAAGGTAGTAGCCCGGTGGAACGGATTCAAAAAATCGAATTTTTTTTTACATTTTTCGAAAAAAAAAACATCTTAAAAATATAGTATAAAAATTTCAGACAGAAATTTTAATTATTTTTAAAGTTATAGCTAAAATAAGAGAGCGCGCCGTAGTGTGTATGAAAGCGTGTGACACGCCAGCAGCAGCTGTTGTCGAAACTTTAAACGCGTTTTTCTCAAAACCATGTTTTCGAAATTTCGGGGAATCACTGACTCAAAACTATTCAACCGACTTGGCTAAAAATTTAACCTGTTATTCTACACACACATATCTAGATCCCGGACCTTCAGAATATTTAATTTTTCAATAATAAACTACTACCATAAAGAAAAAAAGTCTGACATGAAATCTTACTGCGGATTTTTATTTTAAATGAACTTTTCTTATTTTTCCCGCTTTTTCAAATTTTTTTCTGTCCTTCTTGAAAATTCCTTACATTTACAGAATTTAACAAAATCTGTCCTTCTTTTCCCTACACCCACATTTTTCGACAAAAATTCCTACTTGCAGGGAATTTTGCCTACATTTACCATCACTGAGCAGAACTCATCTACTACAGGGTAGCCAATATTCGACGGACCTATTTGGCAACCTTGTATCTTTTGACGGAGACGTCAGATCGCTTAATTACATATCGCGTTGGAAGCGTCAGTCCAAGCAGATTTTTACCATGGAACACTACACGCCACGCGAGCGCTCCCAAATTGTTGAAATTTACATTCAACAAAAGAAGTCAATTGTGAAAACTCAACGTGCGTATAAAAAATTAAATAATGTGAAAGTGCGCCTTCTAAGAACACCATTAAACGTTTGTACGAAAGGTACGACCAAGGCGATCGGATGAGAATATTGCTCTTGTACGAGCCAGTGTTGAGACGTCGCCAAGGACATCCCAAAATCGCCGTTCTCAGCAGTTGGGCATTGCTCGAACCACTTGACAACGAATTATCCGCATTGATTTGCATTTATTCCCGTATAAGATTCAATTGACGCAAAGATTGTTGCCTGCGGACAAGCCTCGTCGATTGGAATTGGCCCAAAAAACACATGGGTCCGTCGAATATGGGCAACCCTGTACTTCGAGTTTTGTGCCGTTTATCTGAAAGATGCGTGAGTTCGTATTGTTAACCTGACTCCAGAATTGAGCAGTTTTAACTATTTTTCTTTTCCTTTTAAATAATCATTTTTTTTGTTATAAAATTATAACTGATTCTCTAAACCTGTCTAAGTTCAAACTTTATATTATACAAAAATTATAAAAAATCAACACATTTTTACCAAAATTCGTACCTCTTTATTCAGAATTTTTACACAAAATTTGCGTACCCAGTTTTATATCCCATTGAATTTTGATAAAACTAAATCGCAAGTTTAAAGTGGCTTAAAGTTCTCGGTAATTTTTGATAATTTTAAACGCTTTTTGATAATTTTTCGCATTTTCTCCATTTAAAAAAATGTCTTGCATTCGACCTTCAATAAGATTTATTTAATAGTCATATATCTGCTCGTTCAAAGTAATTTTGAATACGTTAATTAAGTTTTGGAATATCGATAGGATTGTAAATATGTATTTCTTTTTTGCCAGATGTGTATGTTTTTATGTAGGTATTTTGTATTTTATATCTTGCCCAGATGTGCGCACCCAATATATTGGCTATATACATTAATTTTACTATAAACACACTATCAAAAGCCCAACAAATCAAACCAAATAAGTATAAAAAAAGTGCCAGAACATCTTGACGTCATCCCAAGTGATTTGCAAGTCAGCATTTACCATTTCAGATACGCCCTGCTCTACCATGTGTGAAGCCATAAAAAGCATTTTGAGTACTGAAAACCTACAGGCAAATGCACACATTCATACATATATACGAGTATGTATAAACTCATTCGAGTAGCGCAATTTTTAAATGTGGCGTTTGAATAGCTTAAAATAAACGCAATTAAATCGCGACGCCATACGCACTCATGCCTGCAGGAACAGCGAAAATGCAACTACAATTACAACAACAAATGCAGTAGAAACTAAAAGGAGCCAGTATTGTTGCGCAAGCATTTCCCCACAATGTGATAGTAATTGAATATATGCGATTTTTTTTTGCATTCATACATATTTACCTTAAAAGAAATATTCCTATTAAAAGCGCTAATGAGCGCGTACGAATTGGTACTTGCGTACGAGTACTTACGTATATACCTGTGGCTACCCTGTGGGGAAATTTAGTTGTATTATTCCAGTTAACTGGGGGCTGTGAGTTATTTATGATTTTGGTATTTCTAGTTTAGTTAAATCGATCTTTTTGTTTGCCGTCGATACTTTCCCTTGGAAAATTGTTAGGGCGATGATCTTGTTGCCAAATCGAGGCAACGCCGACTGAAGTAAAATTTTGTATACATTATGTATAAGGCCGAAAACTGATGAATATCGGACTAAACTTTTCGGCTTGAAATGCACCTTTCTACCAATACCATTTGGAACAACAAAACTTTTGATTTTTGCCCGCTCAGAAAGCGCTGTGCGACACTCTCATATATAACTGGATCAGAATTTGCTCCCCCATTCGTAATTCGCTCTTCAATCACAAGCCGATTTACATAATTCATGGTATAATATTTTAAGAGCAAATTACAGGGTCCGGCACTCAAAGTGTAACCAACTTCAGACCACTCGCTGGGCTGATGCCCGTCTAGAGTATTGCTTACAAGCACCCGGAAGCATTTTGCCGAGAGTAAACGCAGAAAAAGAATATCAGTAATGGCTTTCAAACGTAATAGTGTGATTGCATTATATTTGGCTGGAAAATCACAACCAGCGATTGTTCGTGAGCACGAGCACCTTAAACTAAATAAAGTTTTTGTTTATCGCACCATTGCTCGTTACAATGATACAGGTAGCATCACGAAGCGTCATGGAGGTGGTCGTCAAAAGACTGCAAAGTCACGTGAAATGGTTCAAAAAGTGAAGCAGCGACTTGAGCGAAATCCCCGACGCCGTACCAATCAAGTGGCAAAGGAACTGAAAATATCTGACCATAGTATCCGTCTCATACTGCAAAATGATCTCAAAGTCAAGCCTTACAAGATCCGCATGATCTCACACCAAAGTAGCAACAAGTCAGATTTGAGAGAGCGAATGAGTTGCTTCGCTTGGCCGAAAGCGGTCAATTTCCGAACATTATGTTTTCTGACGAGAAATTTTTTCAAATTGAGCAATTCGTAAACTCCCAAAACGATAGGGTTTATTTGACCGACCGTTCATACGAGAATTTGAGTCATCGATTGGTCACCAGTAGGCAGCATCCGCCACAGGTAATGGTTTGGGCTGCTGCAATCGCAGATGGATCGTTTTTATCTAGCCTGTTGTGAAGGTAAATGCGAAATATTATCGGGAAAGTATTCTGGCGAGAGCAGACAAATATTCTGGTGGCAGATCATGGACGTTTCAACAGGACTCGGCACCAACTCACAAAAGCTCGAGTGAACCAAGAATGGCTAAAAAACAACGTTCCGAACTTCATAACGTCCACACAATGGCTTTGAAATTCCCCAGACGTGAATCCGATGAAGTATTCTCTTCGGGCCATTTTGGGCAGCAAAGTCCGAACTAAAAGATTCAAAACGCAATTACACTATTACGTTTGAATTCCATCACAGAAAAAAAATCAACAAAACTGAGACGGAAATGCTTTTGATGGCTTATAAACAATATATTAAACTGTCAGTAGAACAATTTTGACGTTGATGTCAAGAGCTTGTATCTGACAAGCAGTGTGAAGTTAGTAACCTTTCATATCGTTCACCCTGTATATGATATATAATACTTTTATAAGTACTTTTAGCTTATACAAGGTGGCCAAACTTAATAACCCTATCGGAAGCTTTGTAATGTATCCACTTTTTTCAATAACTATGGTCAGCTATTTCTACATATTTTTCGATATAAAAAGGTTTGTGATTGATGTTTATTGTTATATAGAATGAGACTTTGAACGTCAACATATTAAAAATTTGCAACGTAGTAATAATTTTGCTATGTACAAGGTGGCACAAAATTAATCATCCCAACGGAGGATTTATAGTTTTGGCAAATAGCGTCGTACGTCAATCATATTTGACGCTTGTGAATTAGTCAGCTGCAGCATACAAACAGGCAAGCAATGGAACGCGTAAAGGTCAATATACAGATTTCCATCAATTAAAATATTTTTATGCCATCAATTAAAATTATGCCTTCCCATATTATTAATAAAAAAATTGTGTATTTCTCTACAGTGTTGAATTGTATTTGCACATACTTACATATGTGTAGATATGTACGCATGTATGGATTTATGTATTTATGCGCAAAGAGAAGTAATGATTCATTTTTATGACGAGTTGTTTTTAGAACTGCGTGCGACTTTTTTCTTACAAGGATCATTGAACTCAAAGAGCTATAGAAGAACCCGTGGGATGATTGCATAAATGTATGGCAGTTATATATGCGTGTATGTCAAAAATATGTGTATGCAGATAATTTTTGTACACATCGGAATGAGTAGAAAATTGGTATTGGAATCACGTGGGTAACACAAAAAAGGCAGAAACTAATTTCAACAAATTTAAAGGAATTAAGCTTCATTTACGTACGACGTATATACTTAGTTAATTTTCTTTTATATATAGAAAAGATTTAACTACTTCTCTTTTTTTAATTTTCATTAGATTTTAGAAAATTTTTTTCTTGGCGGTGTTGCGCATTTTCCCGATATGAACAAGAATGTCGTCCATTCGTTATATGTAGAAACTATACAGCACCGTCAGCGAAAAAAAAAAAAAAAAAATCGATGAGAACTTTGAGGCATTTTAATACTGGGACTGTGTTATTTTAAAATTTAATAGGCTATGCAACTGCGTACTCAAATTTTCGTTTTAAACTCATTAAAAAATTTAAGCTTTTGCTGAAAATCTTTCGAGTTTTTATAAATATTGTATTCGTAGAAAGTTGAAAACTTTGATTTTAGTGACCTTTGTTGTAAAAACCAAAAAAAAAAAAAAAAATAACCAGAAAAAAGTAGTAAAAACTGGTTCAAATTTCGCTACAATATTGTTTTGAACGTAAGTGTATATATGTATCAGTATCCTATAATCAGAAAACGAACCGCGAACGTGGGAACCGGTCCATATTTTTTCTTGTGTTGGTAGGACTGTAAGTCACATATCTGTCACTTTTTAGTGCCATCGTATCATTAATGTGTGCTTGGCCGGCCGGAAACGTGGGAAAACAATTCTTGGATTTGACATGCCATCGCATGGATTTGACGCGCCATCGCACCGAGCCGAAATTGTGCTGAATTATTTGCCCAAACACCAAGTAAATACCATCGTACAAGCACCGTATTCACCTGATATGGCCCCGTGCGACTTTTCTTTGTTTCTCAAGTTGAAGTTACCACTTCGTGGAAGGAGATTTCAGTCGATAGAGGAGATCAAAGAGAATGCGACGAAGGAGGGTCATGTTTTGAAGGAGATAAAATAAATTTGCCTGAAATCTAACTCTGTTTTGATTTATTTAAACATTCCCGGTACTTTCAGATCATAGGGTACATATATTTTTTTTATTAAAGAAAATTTAAGTTATGAGGCTCTTGGTTACATTCTAAGTTTATACAGCGCACGCCCGATATCGTGAACGCTCTAAAGCGTCAACACCCCAAAACGTGAAAAGACATTTTTGTGCATTGACTACTCTAAAACGTGAACAAACCCAAAAAGCTCCATAACATGAACAATAAACGTTACAATTATTTGAATGTAGTTTACATTGATCTCAAGTAATTCTGAAATTGGGGAATTCCCTAATTATAAAACAGGCATTTTATTCGTAATGGCATCTTCTTCTTCTTAGCTTCACAATCCGTGGTGGACCATAGCTTCATCAACTATTTTTCTCCACTTTATTCTATCCATGGCTACATCTCTCCAGTTGTGTACGTTCATTTGCTTAAGATCTGATTCGACGTCATCTAACCATCACTTTCGTGGGCGTCCTCTTTTTCTTCCTCCAATGGGTGTTAAAATAAAAGCTTTCCTACCATTTCGCTCTTTCGGCATGCGCAGTACGTGCCCAATCCATCTAATTCGTTGGGCTTTGATAAAACGTATTACATTTTGTCTTTGAACGATTTCTTCGATTTCATTGTTGTAGCGAATGCGGTAGCTGCCATCTATTGTTGCAACTGGACCATATATTTTCCTTATGATACGTCTTTCGAAGCACATCAGCTGATGAATATCATTTGTTTTCAGCGTCCATATTTCTGCGCCATATGTAAGGATGGGTCGTATCAGTGGTTTGTACATTCTTATTTTCTGTGCTCTGGACAAATCTTTTGATTTAAATAGTTTTACGTTAACATAATAGGCGTTATTTGCAGCTTGGATTCTGTCATTAATACCTACCGCCGAATCTTTATCTGCTGATAGTTTAAAACCCAAGTATTTAAATTCAGTGATATTTTCGAAAACAAAGTTGTTTATACTTAGGTCATCGCGTGTCCTGTTGTTGGCTGCCCGAATCATGCATTTGGTTTTCTCGGAATTTACATGTAGTCCCAGAGCTTTTGCATTTTTATCAATAAATTTAAAGACGCGTGTAAGAGTGCTTCTGTCTTTAGCCATAATAAGAATATCATCAGCACATATCTGAAAATCATTTTTTTTTGTTTTTTTGTTTTTTTGTTTTGATTTTTCTTTATCCGTTGGTTCGAATCTCGGCGAAACCAAAATTAATAAAAACAGTTTTCTAATAGCGGTTTCCCCTCGGCAGGCAATGGCAAACATCCGAGTGTATCTCTGCCATGAAAAAGCTCCTCATAAAAAAAAATATCTGCCGTTCGGAGTTGGCTTGAAACTGTAGGTCCCTCCATTTGTGGAACAACATCAAGACGCACACCACATTTAGGAGGAGGAGCTCAGCCAAACACCCAAAAAGGGTGTACGCGCCAATTATATATAGGTATATATATAATCTTTCCCTAGAGCTTTCCACCAGACTACCGAACCATACGATAAAATTGGTCGTATAACCGCCTTGTACAACCATGATGTATGCTTAGGTTGAATACCGCATCTTCTTCCCAGCACATGTTTATAGTCATATAAAGCGATTTCTGGTTTTTAACCGTTCTTCAATGTTTAATTTGCAGCTAAGTTTGGAATCCATAATTTACTCTAAGTACTTTGCACTGGGTGAAAGTGAGAGGGTTTATCCATTAATATTTGGTAGGGTAAAGATTGGTACCTTATATCTGGTGGTAAAAAGCATAAGTTCTGTTTTACGCGGGTTTAAATTTAGGCCACAGTCTGTAGCCCAATAGTTAAGCTCGCCTAATGCCCTTTGAATGATCCCAATGATCGTATTAGGACACATTGCTGACGCCATTGGCACCACATTATCAGCGTACGTAACCACTTTTACCCTACTTTCATTAAGTTTTATTAAGATTTTGCTAATAACACATAACCAAAGAAGTGGAGATAGTACTCCCCCTTGTGGAGTACTCCTATGAACTCTCTTAGTTATGTTGATATTACCCACAATGGTCCAGGTTTCTAGCATAGAGATGATCCAATTGCTGATACAATTTTCCACCCCTAAGTCTCTTAACGCCCGTTTGCGATCATAGTATAATATAATAATTATTTTTACATTAAAAAGGTTTACTACTAACAATAATTAGATTTTATTCATATTGTTTACAATTTACTATTCGTTGCCGTTGCCTGACCAGTTTCTGAAGTTACACAACCTGCTGCTTTCTGCCAACACAGCGTGTTCCTTAAATTTTACCCTCTAGTATTAACTGCAGCAGGTGACGTCTGCAATTTCAGAATATGTGCCCAAAGTACGCCATAATAAGGCGTCGCTATGTTGTCTGCTAGAGATTATCATCACGTTTAATACGACGTAAAACTTCCATATTAGTGCAGCAGACTCCGCCCAGGGAATTCTTAAAATTCTTCAAATTTCTTCTTCACATTGCAAAAGCAAGTTTGTTCATGTCTGCAACTTTCAGTGCCCAACATTCCACACCGTATAAAAGCACGAATTTTGTGTTTGATGTTGAAATCATGGCATCTGAAGATTTTCTTACATTTGCAGAAGGTGGTTCTTGCTCTTCTATTCTTGCCTTTATTTCAACTGGCGCTTCCTAGCTTTCATTGACCCAACAACCAAAATATTTGCCGGTATGCCTGTAGGTTTCCTACTGACATGCATGGCAAACATGTTCACGGATGGCTCGAACTTGGACGGAAGGGTGGTTGGGGGAGTATTCAGTAAGGAGCCTCCCATCAGACTTAAATTTAGGCTCCCGGACCACTGTAGTGTTTTCCAAGCGGAGGTATCCACAATTAAGGAAGCGGTGGACTGGTTGCTTACTTCGGTAATTACCGTTAAGGAAGTAAATATTTACTCCAATAGCCAATCGGCAATTAGGGCCTTGTGCCTTCGAGATTGGTCGGGGAATGTCTGGTTTCTCACTCGATTACATCCAAATACTTTGTCGTCAGGCTCATTTGGCTTCCCGGTCACAGCGGCATAGAGGGAAACTGCTGTGCTGATGAGCTAGCTAGACAGGGAACTTTGGAGACGGTTTTGTCGCGAAATGAGAAAATTGGGGTTCCCCTAAGAACCTGTGGTCTGCTCCTGGAAAGATGGACCTCGAGTCAACTCAGCGAGCGCTGGGCTAGTGCGCAAACGTGCAAGGTCGCGAGATCCTTCCGGCCACGGGTAGATCGGAGACGCTCGATTGAACTCCTAAAGCTAACAAAGCCCCAGCTCTCGAATTTGGTGGGTATCCTTACCGGACATTGTCCGTTAGGTGTTCATGCCGTGAGACTTGGGATTGCCTCAAGTGCATTCTGCAGAAACTGCCTGGAGGACGAGGTGGAATCATCTTAACACCTTCTTCTCAGCTGCCCTGCTCTCGTCTGGCAAAGACTTAGACATCTGGGCTCTCACTTTCTCGCTACGCCTGCGGATATAGTCGTCGTAAAATATATGGTCATCATCGTCTCTAATCCCAAGGCTCCTTCTTTCTTCCCTTCTGCTTTCTCCTCTCCCATGTGTGGTGCCATACGAATTTTCAATATTTGTCCAAGTGTGCCCTTAGCTAGGGCAGCCATTTAACCTAACCTAATCTAACTAGCTATTAGTGACTTTATTTAACAAAGTGTGCAGGTCGGGCATATTGTGTGCTAAAAGTGAAGTGTCATCGGCGTATCTTATATTATTTATGACAATACCATTGACCTCTATGCCTGCTGCTTTCTGACAACACATCGTGTTCCTTAAATTTTACCCTCTAGTATTAACTCTATGCCTTCGTGTGCGTTTCAAAGGGCTTTCTGATATATTTTTTCGACATAAATGTTAAAAAGTAGAGGTGACAGTACACCCCCCTTATACTGTTTTTAAGGATATGTATATCTTTGGTGGTTTCACCGCTTATTAAAATAAATTTTTGTCAATTATTTTTAAAAACATTCCCTGAGCTTCAAAATTAAATAAAAATGAGTTTTCTGGCTCCAATGGAACTAGAGTTACGAAATTTAAAAATGAGTAGTCAAGCCAGGAATCACGGATTTTTCAAAATTTTTACCCTTCTATTTTCTAAAATATACAAAAATGCTAGAGTACTTATCTCATTTTTTCAAAAGAATATGCGGAGATAATTTAGCCAAATCAAAAATGTGTCAGACAGTTTTTGCCGAAATCTATGCGCCTTGTCAAAGAATGTCCCATTGTAAAAATTTTGTAATTTGTTAGTTGTTTTTTTTTCTTCTACATTTGTCGAGGTCAAGTGCTTCATATTTTATTTTCTAGAAACGAAAAACAAATTAAGTATTTCCATGTGGGCATACCCACTTAATATTTACAATTCTTACTAATGGTACATACTTGTCGAGCGTGGGCAAAGGAAGAGTGCACACACACATTCATATATCCATATGTACGAGTATATTCCTCCGTATGTATGTAAGCATATTCATCCATTGTTTAATAGCTTGACTTGTGTTGCCAATTATTGCAAAATAGGTTCCTAATAAATTCAGTAATTATCGACTTTACAACAAAAACACGTATTAATAAAAGTTATTTAATTATATATATATTGACATAGATAATTAAGTGAGGTCAGAGAAAATAATGAAACAGCCTATTATAATGGGATGGAAGAGAATTCACGCAGCGTTGAATGATAACCAGCTCACCAGCGTTTACAACAAAAATGTGATCGCACACAAATTATATGGTTTTTGTAATTTTTTTGGAAAAAGAGATAAATAATATAAAATAAAAGTAAAATTGCCAACTGCCACACCAGAATCAAGAAGATCTGCTGTGTGTGCTTCACCAGCATCCACTCTTATTGTTGTTGTGTTAACATATATGTAATACAATAATTGTTTCATGTCACTCATGATTGTTGTTGTTGTTGTTGTGCCAACTGATTCCGCCAGCCGCCACAGCCAGAAGGCGGCACTTGATACTTTGCCTCGATCACTTCATCTGCTGTTAAGCGAAAGATTTCTATATTCTTGCTTTATAATTTTTTATATCTTTTTTTCTTTTTTCTTATATAAACACCCCAGCATTTAACATTTAATATTGTATTATTTGCCTTGGTTGTTGTTGTATTATTGCGTTGCTTGATTTTCGGATTTTGGCACGTACCCAACTGACATTGACTGATGCGTACTCGCATTCGCCGTCTGTGCTCGTCTGCCCCAAAGCTCTCCATGACTTGTGTGGGTTAATGTTTTGCTTGAGATCTCGACGATTTTATTCTTTTTCCAAGTGCATGCACATAAGCACATACGTTCATACATATACATACATACCCACACATACATACATTTCCCGGCACTAATATTTGTTTATTTGTCTGCATCAATACGAAGTATTTTCCGCTAATACATACACAACCTACATCCGATCTGTTCGACATCAATGCATTGCCAGTGACGTCTTTCTTGATCAAAAGCGGCAATGGCTGGCTGGTGGTGGTAGGCAGAATGCGTGAGTGGAATCGGGTGGTAAATTCTTATTTTTTTCAAAATATTTTCGAATTTGCAGTATTTATGAATACTTCCTAAGGACTATATTTTATTGCCAAAATAGTTAAGAAAAATATTTGACAAAAATATTTGGGCAAACTTTTAATATTTTTTTTAGTATTTATTTTATTTTTATTTTTTATAAATATGTTGTATAATTATTTCAGATGTTTTTTCACTTCAATATTTTCTACTACTTTTGATTTTATTTCATTTTTTTTAATTTAATCCTAAATAATTTTGATTATTATTTTTTACTTTTTCTTTCCTTTAATCTTTTATTTTATATATTTTACTTTTATTTATTTTTTCATTTATATTTAAATTTTTATTGTAATTATTGGTTTTTTACTTTTTATTTTATTTTATTTTTTTTTAATTTTATTTTATTTTATTTTATTCACTTATTTTATTTTTATTTTAATTTTTTTATATACAAACATTCCATTTTGTTGAATCTTATTTTATTATCTCTCTTTTCAAATAATTTTGTTTTGTTATTCATTTTGTTGAATTTATTTTGAATATAATTTTACATTTTTTATATTTTAGTTTCTTTAAGTTTCTTGTTAATTTTATTCTATATTATTTTATTTTATTTGGTTGAATTTTTCCTTTTTTTGTATTTTGGTTTAAATTAAGTTATTAAAAGTAGTAAAGGATATGGTAAACTCGTTCGCAGCGCAAAATCGGACCTAAAACTGTCTGATCAACCTTTTCTTCAAGGTGGAATATGATATTTCATCAAATAGGTGGATGCTTCTTTACGAAATAAGAAAACATTTTATCCTATGGTCGATCCAGCGGTTTAAAAAAAAAAAAATAGGCACCCAGATCTCCACCCGTACCACATTTGCTCACGTTAATTATCAATAGAAGCTTCCCAATAGCCGACTGTGCTTTAGAGAGCGTCATATGAAATCAACAACTGTCAATTGTATATCAGAAAATGTTAAATATATTTCAGAATTGTCAATTATAGGTGAGTGGCAAAAGTGTCCACTCTGCTTCAGAAAAGTTGGAAATAGGTATCAAAAGTACTTCAGAATATATTTTAGTGTAATCATATATATAAGTACATATGAAGCATACGATATCTTCTGAAGCACATTAATTCTATTCTGAAATTTATGTTATGCTTCTTAAGGGGTTACATGGGTTTCGTCGGGTAAAAAAAGGCCTATTTTCAATATTTGCTACGTGAAAAATTATTTATTTAATTCAAACTTTCTCTGTCTTATAGATACATATTTGAAGAATAATTTCTGAAATTTTCAAAAAAAAAATTATAATTCCTCCATTGTGACGTCATTTCCAGTGACCCCTCGAAAAAAAGATGCGTCCACATTGTCAGCATAACTCTTGACAGAATCATCAAAAATGAAAAAAAATAAGTGTTTTAGTTAAGACCATAAACTCGTGCTTGAACGAAGGAAAGAAAAAAAATAAAAATAGGAATTTTGGCAGACATTTTGCCAAAAAAATAAAAATTTCGTTCAAATTTGCATGACATTGTTTTTTTTTAATAGTTGTAATTGAAAAAAAAAAAACAATCCTTCTTTCAAGCACGAGTAAATTGTATTTCGAACACCTGTGTAAAATTTTATCAAGATCGGTTGGGTAGTTTCCGAGAACATTTGAGATTAACATTTAAGCCAAAAAAAAATCGATTTTTTGTACCCACGAAACCCCTTAACATACATATAATGGTTTCTAAAGTACTATTGGAATGGTGTAGACGAACTGACTTCTGACTGCTCCAAATACTTTCACGCTTAATAAATTGTAAGCTTCTTCATGTCGCATAACACCCAGTGTAGGGTACTTTTCGAATTCACGTCCAACTTTCGGTAGTTTTGTTATAATTGCTGAGCGTATTTTTCATGCGTCTCCGGTTTTAATAAATTTGTACACAAAAAAACTAATTTTAAAACGAAATAAATACTAAAAATTGCTCGTTACTTGACTTTTACCAACATACGTGGGATGCTCAGAAAAGTACAAAAAAAAACAAAAAAAAAAAAATAAAAACAAAAAAAAACGAAAAACATGAGTTGAAAAATAAATTATACTATACACACAAATTGCTATAGGTTGATATTGTAAAGATTTATTTAGATAAACATTTTGTAATTTGTGCAAGGACATTTTATAAATTAATAACGCGCAGATGTGTATTATCGTAAATGCATTTAATTCCCTGTAAAATTAGACTGTGGCAGAACGCAGAGAGGAGTTTTTTCTTTTTTGTAAATTTGCGGATAAAATAAATTTTTTTCAATATATTTTGATTGCGTTATTATTAAAAAAAATTGTATGTAATACTTTAACTAAATTTTGAAAACAAAAACCTCCTCAATTTTTCAAAATAAGAGCTATGCTGTATTTTGTATAAAATAATAAAAACGTATGAATTCATAATTCATATTTCTTTGGTAGATTATAAAGGGTGGTTAAACTTTAAGGGCCGGTGTTGATTTTGAATAACATACAATTTTTTTAGAAAATTATTGTCATTTCTCTTTATTATGATAATATTGGTATAGTTTAATTACGCATAAAACAAAATATTGGCCAAATGGCCGCCGCGGCCTTGGCGGCACACCTCCATCTGATGGTCCAAATTTTCAATGACGCTGCGGCATAATTGAGGTTCTATGCCGTTAATGTGCCGAATTATCTCATCCTTTAGCTCTTGAATTGTTGCTGGCTTATCGACGTACACCTTTTCTTTCAAATAACCCCAAAGAAAGAAGTCCAACGATGTCAAATCACATGATCTTGGCGCCCGATTGACATCGCCGCGATGTGAGATTATTCGGCCATCAAATTTTTCGCGCAAAAGAGCCATTGTTTCGTTAGCTGTGTGACAAGTGGCACCGTCCTGTAGAAACCACGTATCGACCACATCCATATCTTCCAATTCGGGCCATAAAAAGTTCGTTATCATCTCACGATAGCGAACACTATTCACAGTAACTGCCTGACCGGCATCATTTTTGGAAAAAATACGGCCCAATGATGCCGCCGGCCCATAAACCCCACCAAACCCTCTTGGATTATCATTCGCCCAAATGCGGCAATTCTGCGTATTGACGAATCCACTGAGGTGAAAATGTGCCTCATCACTGAAGATGAAGTGAGCGATATGCATTTTGAATTGAACGCCCGTTTTCATAAAAAGCCTGAATAACTTAAATGCTCGTTGCTCGTTGTGTATCTTTCTATGGTTCAAATTGAGTTAGTCTGAAATTAAAAAATGTCAAATGAAATTGACGTTTCGGGGTGTTTTACACTCAACATCGGCCCTTGAAATTTAACCACTCTTTATATAGATTGACGAAAGCCAATCCCAAATTTTTGCTTCAAACTCATTTTTCCTGCACAGTACAGAGCTTACTCACAAAGATTATTCAAATAAGTTCTCTTACAGACAAAGCTGAACAAGTTTTGGTTGTATTATGCTGCGACAAAGCTTGTGTTTATTTTGGAATAGCGGTGCAGTTCCCGACAACTCTATGCTGAGGTTATAAAAAAAATCAAAGTAGTCCAGCGTGGGTTACAAAATACTTTTCTTAGCTATAGTACGGTTACTTACTGAAAAGTTTGGCGATTTTTTTTATTTATTTAATTTCGAAAACATAATTCGTTTTTCTACAAAAACTATATAAATGGAAGTTTAAAAAAATTCATAAAAATCTAAATTATAATAGAATTTTCAAAAAAATTTCAAGTATCCAAATTGACCGTCCATTAGATTTTTTTATAATAAAGTGGCTGAAGATATATAATTGGCACGGTGCCTCCATTTGTGGAACAACATCAAGACGCACACCACAAATAGGAGGAGGAGCTCAGCCAAACACTCAAGAAGGGTGTACGCGCCAATTATATATACAGGGTGGGCCATATAGCGTTTGCTTTTTGAACCACCTATTTTTTTGAGAATGGTAACACAAATGACATGTCAAGTATGTTCATAATTTACTTACGCTTGAACAAAATTGGGAAATATTGAAAACCTATTTCCAAAGTGGTGAATCTTCTTCTTCGTTTCTGATGAAGCTCATTTTCATATCGGTGGCTACGTCAATAAGCAAAATTGTCGGATTTGGGGCTCAGAAAATCCACACGTTACTGTAGAGAAGCAAAAGCATCCACAATGAGTCACTGTTTGGTGCGGTTTTTGGTCTGGCGGCATCACCGGGCCATTTTTTTTTTCGAAAATGAGCGAGGAGCCGCGGTTACAGTAAATGGCGAGCGTTACAGTGACATGCTCAACGAGTTGTTTCCAAAAATTGAAGAGGATGATATGGACGACATTTGGTTCCAACAGGACGGTGCAACTTGTCACACTGCCAAAATTACATTCGAACTTTTGGCTACCGTTTTTGAAAACCTAATAATCAGCCGAAATTCCGATATCAATTGGCCGCCTCGAAGCTGTGATTTAAGCCCGTTGGACTATTTTTTGTGGGGAGCCTTTAAGGACAAATGCTATGCGAACCATCCAGAGACGACGGATGCTTTAAAACACGAAATCGAAGTTGCCATTCATGAAATTGGAGCCCAAACAATCGAAAATGTGCTTAAAACTTGGGTTGATCGAATGGCCTAGTGTAAAGCCAGTCGTGGCAGTCATTTGAACGATATTATTTTTCATTCATAAATGACAATGTTTAATCTTCAAAACAAAAAAAAAAGGTTTAAAAAAATATTGATTATATATATTTAATAGCCGATTCAAAAAGCAAATTTTACATGGCCCACCCTATATATGTA
Organism: Anastrepha fraterculus; assembly: GCA_037575425.1. Lineage (NCBI taxonomy): Eukaryota > Metazoa > Arthropoda > Insecta > Diptera > Tephritidae > Anastrepha > Anastrepha fraterculus. Next base: position 44,993 of record JAYXIM010046660.1, read on the forward strand.
TATAATTAATTACATATATATATGTATAGTTGGCACGTACCCTTCTGTTAGGTGTTTGGCCGAGTTCCTCCTCGTATTTGTGGTGTGCATCTTGATGTTTGTTCCACAAATGGAGAGACCTACAATTTCAAGCCGACTCCGAATGGCATATATTTTTTTATGAGGAGCTTTTTTCATAGCTATTAGAAAAATGTTTTTCTTAATTTGGTCTTTCACCGAGATTCGAACCGACGTTCTCTCTGTGAATTCCGAATGGTAGTCACGCACCAACCCCTTCGTCTACGGTGGTGGCTCCAGAATTGCTTTGATTTAAAAAAATGGTTGCCGATAGTCTATTGAATTTTCCATACATATCGAATTTACGACATTTTTTATATGGGAGAAAATATGCAACACCATTAACGCGCCTTATGAGCCACTCCAAATTTGCTCATTTTATCTCAGAATTTCATGGATTATAACACTTCAAACTTCATTTTTTCGAAAAATTCTGATTGAAAGTTTTCTAATTTTTCTAATAAAAATTTAAAATTTTTATGAAAATTTGTTGAATCTTTGTTTATATTTTCCCCCTTTTTGCTCAAAGTTTGAAAATTGCATTAGGATGATTTTTGTTATAGAATTTACTCTAGTGCAAGAGATAGTGCACAAGGGGTTACATGAGTTTTGTGGGTTCAAAATATCGATTTTTTTGGCTTATTAATTTCTACAACATCTCAGGAATATTATCCTAAATTTTCAAGTCGATCCGAATAATAGTTTCGGAGATACAGCCTTTGGAATGTGTGCGCTCGAAGCCACTTTTATTGTTACTCAAAACTTCAAACGCGTTTTTCTCGGAACCGTGTTTTCAAAGTCGGTTGTCAAATGTTCTCGAAAACTATCCAACCGATCTTGATGCAATTTTACACAGGTGTTTGAGATACAATTTACTCGTGCTTGGACGATGGATTTTTGTTTTTTCTTTTCAATTACAAATATTTAAAAAAAAAAAAAATGTCAAGCAAATTTGACCGAAATTTTCATTTTTTTGGAAAAATGTCTGCCAAAATTCCAATTTTTACTTTTTTTCTTTCCTTCGTTCAAGCACAAGTGTCTGGTCTTAACTAAAACACTTATTTTTGATTTTCCATGTTTGATGATCCTGTCAAGAGTTATGCTGACAACGCGGACGCACCCTTTTTCATGCGGTCACTGGAAATGACGTCACAATGGAGGAGTTTTAACTTTTTTTTTTGAAAATTTCAGAAATTATTCTTTAAATGTGTATCTATAAAACAAAAAAAAACTGTTTGAATTAAATAAATAATTTTTTCCATAGAAAAAAAATATTGAAAATAGGCTTTTTTTTACCCGACGAAACCCATGTAACCCCTTAAGCGGACACCTAAGGGACTGAAAAATTTGTCCGCTTGCGGACTATGTAAAAAAAGTTTAAACCAAGTTGTGAGAGGGTTGAGGAGTTATGGAAGGCTTGTTTGCTCAAAGCCAAGAGAAAGAAATTTAAAAAAAATGTTTAACGAATTGTGGTATGTACTGAAAAAAGTGTCCGCTTATGAGAGTGCCCGTTAGTATAGAGTACATAGTTTATTTTTATTAGAAAATTATTAATATTCAATAAGAAATTTACAAATTGCCTAAACTTGTCTCAAAGTGGATGTGCTATAGTTTCGCTATATTACCTTATTGAACTATAATGTTTAGCTCATAACTCAGGCTTTTTTTCAAAACTACTAGAAGCTATATATTAGTACTAAAACAACGGAGATAGAGAGCAGACTAAGAGCTGATTGTTGCCAACTTAATTTTTTAATTATGATTATCCAAGCTATTTTTTTAGTAAATCTGGATTAATAAATTACGTCATACATACTTTATGACGTCATTCTAATATTTTGTTATGGCTCCACATCCAAATGACGGGTGTTTTTGCTATAAAACTAAGCTTGACGTTATTTACATTCCAACCTTAATCCTACATAGCAATGCTGGACTATGTCGGATTCCAAAATTTTTAATTTTTTTTAATTTATAGAAACTTTAGATTTTTATGGAACATGGTATGCACCTCTGAAATGCATCTCAAGCGTGGTACATTAAAGAAAATGGTGAAACTGTTGATAAAATTTGAATAAGAGTAAGTCGAATTTCAATACTTATTAAAGTTCCCTAGATTTAAGGAATAAAATCGAAACTGATAGTTGCAAAACTAAGACTGTTAGAAAATATTTTTAAAGAATTATTTTCGAGGGTATTACACTTAAAGCCTGAATAACCATTTAAAGTTATAGGGATTGCGCAAAAACAAATTAGATATCATTTTTTTTATGATTATCACTTTCTCTTTGTCTTACTAATCCACCCGCAATAGTACACACTTAAAATTTATTTTGTTTGGTTTTTTGTTTTTGTGAAGCATTTTTTTTCATTAAATATATTATTTGTTCCACTTCACTTTTCTTCGAATTGTAACAGTTTCGGTTTAATTGCCGAATCTGCTTTGATTACTTACAGTTCTTAACTGTTAACTGCGTTCAACGCCGTAGCTTTTATTCGCCGTCCACGAGAATTCTCTACTGCCGGCATTCAGCCTTCATACCGAACTTTTATGCAACCAAGTTTTGCGATACTGCCATTTTGCTTCTTTAGTTGTTATTTGCGTTGATATACTGGCCATGCAACAACTATAAAGTCATTGCTTGTTAAAAAGCTTATGAATTAAGTCTATGTAGGAGTATGTTTTCATAGATGTTTCATAAAATTATTTCACCAAATTAATTAATTGATAAAAAATTTTCAGGAACGCGTATTCTTTTAATATTTCACAATATTTACTGTTAATATGAATAAATGAATATTTGTAACCCTTCAAAATAAACCGTAATTATATTGAAGAGAAGCCGGCACACCCAACTCTGTTGCTGTTGGTTTGGAAAGAAACACTCGATCGTTTCTACGAGTACTAATTTGGCCAGCTGAGCCAAACGGACCCAGCACACGTTCAACCGGCGGCACACACTTGTAGCGACTGATGCTGACGTCCATTCGGCCAGCCAGCGACGTCTTGGGGTGATGTCGTGCATCGTGCAAACACCAATGCCCCAGCAGTACTGCTTATGCCGCGCGCCTCCGGCAACCACCCACCCCGGCATGCCACTTGAGAGTACTTTTGCAACTACAAAAACGCTACGACAACATCAGTTGATCGGTCGGTCGCGCGGGGTATGCTGAAATAGCTGAAACATGGAACGCCAAATGTGAAACGGAATTTGAAGCGCTTAGCGGCGATCATCTGTCTACATTAGTATTTGTGCTCACTTGCGTATTTCTGCCTTTGCAAATGTATTGGCATATTTCTACCTTGTAGGAAAACCACTAAGTTGTGCCGTCTTGGTAGACTACTGGTGAATTTAAGGGCATGAGTAGTTCACATACCGTATTTTTTTCAATGAGTAATAGTTTGGAACTGATGCTAAAATCGACAGATGAGATAGACATCCCGCTGAAGATAACTCCGAAAAAGTGTTAAATTCTACAGCATATATGTACATATGTAAAGGCCGTGTTGCCGTGCGATTTGAAAACGCACTGAAATTTAAAAAAAATGTATTTTGCAGAAAACAAAATTAGATATACAATGGTTGCAACTTTTGTTTTGAGATATGGGATTAGCAGTGTGATTATAGCAAATCTGGGATCGTCATTTTAAATTTTATTAAAAGTGAAATAATATCATTTCGGTTCTTTTAATAATTTTTTTTAATTCTTGTAAATAAAATATACCTTAAAAAAATTTGTTTTCCAAAATTTTTTAAATAAATTTCAAAAAATGTTTTTTAACTTAAAAAAAAATTTTATTTAAAAAATTTTAATTTTCAAAAAACTTTTAATTAAAAAAAAAATTATTTTCAAAACAGTTTTAGAATATTTTTTTACATTTTTTTAAAAGGTATATTTAATGAAATTAAAGAAGCTATAAAACTGCATTTTCAGAAGTTTTC
>JAYXIM010046661.1:0-38212 GCA_037575425.1 Anastrepha fraterculus
CGACACACGATCAATATATTCGTATATATAAATAGTACATACGTAAGCATATATGTATGTATATGGAATAATTTATTGAATATTAAAAGCGAAAATAAATCGTTCGTGACACAGCAAATACGCAAAGTTACACACAAAAATATGTACGTTAATAAAACAAAGTACCGCAGAAAATAGATTTTTTTTTGTATATTTGTTGAAAATCATAGAAGCAGACTTCGCGTCGAGGTCTTTGAATGCTGACCGCAGTCAACAACAGCAGGCAGGCTGGCAACGTTGTCCAAAAACAAAAAATGAAATGTTGCATTGAATAAAAGACGAAGGGAGACTGAGCGTAGGTGCATCAGCAAATAGCTAAACTGAAATTCAGGAACACAAAATCTGTGGAAATGAAAATTATATGCTAAAAAATGTTTATTGAAATTGAAAATGGCGTACACTATGACAATAACAAGCACTGTGGCGAAAAGCATTCTTTTGTCTCCAAATTTTCGAACTATGAGTCTTCACTGAAATCAAATGATTTTGAGCGTGACTACCATACGATAGCACATGTGTTCGAAACCCACTGCGCGCATGAAACACGAAATGATGCAAAAGGTTTCGTCTAAAAGCGGTTTCCACTCGGTACGCAAAAGCAAACTTCCGAGATGATTCTGCCTTGTATAATCTCAAATTGTGGAAAACATCAATTCTTGTCAACCTCTGTCAGAACAGGAGAAATCAAAGAGGAGAAAGTTTTTTCTTATGTCAATTAAGTTGTAGTCGCCGAGCAATATAATCAGAAAAATGCTGGAACGCGAGGACACTTGGAACGCGGTAAAGAAATACATCAAGAACGTACTACGGAAAAACAAGATTAACCTAGACACAGTGCAACAAAACGAAGCCGCACAGATAGAGACACAAGAAAACGAGCCTATAGCTTGAAAGCTGGCTCCAAATATGGTGGACCCAGACGTGGGTGAATAGTATTGGTCCTATAAGGATGCCGTTCTGGGCCCTGATAAAGTAATATAGAAAGCAGTTCCGGGAAGGGTGTCTCCCCAGAAGAAGAGGAGGGATCGTTTTAGTGACCACACCACATGACGCAGTAGACTACGGTCGCTGTAAGTGTGAAGGCGTTTTGAACCCTACCTCCCCCACCAAAAAAAAAAAAGTTGTAGTCGATTGGGCAATTAACATATCGACACAAGAGAAGATGAAGCATACTTTTCTGCGCACAGTAATAATAGTATTATAGGGCCCGCCATCTATCGTTACAGATTTGAACTAGGTATTATTTGAATAATGGTAACACTTAGCTGTCATCTGATTTGACAGAAAACTAGTTTTATTCTTCCGCTGAACGAAAATGGTTGTGCATACGCTCAAAGAACGGTGGGAAATATTGCACATTACTTTGAAAATCATGGTAATGTTGCAGAATGTGTAGGAAAATTACGTACGGCAATGAGAAGAAGAAAAGCACCGAATGAAGCGTAAGTGCGTTACTTTGCGAAAAAAGTAAGAGAAACTTGGTTGCTTATTGACAAACCAACGCGTGACCGACCGGGATGCCGTCAAAGACCAGTGTTATGCGAACAAACCAGCAACAATTGATGCACTGAAGACCAACATACGCGATGTCATAGCTGAAATACAGCCGCATACAATAGAAAATGTGTTGAAAAATGGGACCGATCATACGGGATGGTGCATGGCTAGCCGAGGCAGCCATATGCATGAAGTTGTGTTCCATCATTAACCGGAAGGATTGTACTTCAAAATAAAAAAAAACAGTTTGGAAAAATATTGAGTAGTTTCTTTTTTATAGCATTTTTAATTCCGTAAAGTTATATGGCGGACCCTGTATATAGTGAATATTGTTGGAATGTTTTGGTTGTATTGCTCCTGTTGGTCCTTTACTTATGGCGAAGCGTAGTTAAGAGTAGCAATGAGATTATAATGTTATAAACTATTATAAACTCTTACTCCTTCATGTGCCCCAATTTAGTAATGTAAGTAATTACATGTTCGTACATGAAGAGCCCGCAGTGGTTAGACCTCTTAAGCTTGTATCGGGTGTTTATTTCTATCGCCATCGATAACTATGGTTTGACAGCTAAGAATGCCAAACTGTGTTGACATTTCTGTTGAGTAAGGTTTGGCAAGTCTTCGTGAATAGCTTTCAAATCGCCACAAAAACGCTTCTAAATTGTAAAAATTTACTTTGACAAAATAAATCTGTTCGCGATGTTTATAGAGTGAAGTGTTGCAGAAAACGCCAAAATGTCGTTCTTAACTTGTTGGCCTTTGGCCTTCGGCTGCGTGGAAAATTTTACGTAAGGATCTTGGCTGGCGTGCCAATAAAATACAGCTCGTGCACGAATTGAACCCACGAGACCATCGATTGCGTAGCAGTTTTGGGAAAAGGAGAAAGTCACAGGAGGCTCAATACGGTGAATGCGGTGATTGTTCGATGATATTTATCAAGTTTTTGGTCAAAAAAGTGTTCACAATATGAGCCTTGTGAGACCGTGCGTTATCATGGTGCAAGATCCATGAGTTTTTTTCCACAAATTGCGCGCATTCTCTCTCAAACGTCGTATAACTTCCAAATAATATTATTTATTTACCATAGAACCATTTGGAATGAACTCTGAGGGCACAAAACCATGAGAATCAAAGAAAACGAATAGCATGACTTTCACTTTTGACCGATTGTGACGTGCTTTTTTTGGGTTTCGGCTCATGTGGATAGCGCCATTCAGCCACATCAGCTGACTGGTTGCATGTCAAACTCATATACCTACCTCTAATCACCTGTTATGATGCGCTCGACAAACGTTGGGTACGAATTCACTGGCTCAAGCATGTGTTCAGCCACCTTCTTCCGATGGATTTTCTGAAAGAAATTCAACTCTCTTGGAACGAGTCGAGCAGCCACGCATCTTATGCCCAATTGATGGCGTAAAATGTTGCGAATTGATTCGTGGGACGTGCTGAGGTCACGAGCTACCTCCCTCAAACTTTAATGATGATGGTTTGATGGTTTCCAGCACCATTTCCTTGACTTTCGATATTTTTATCCGTTGAAGACGTTGATGGGCGACCAGATCGGGGCAAATATTCCACGACTTCTCGGCCCTCTGCAAAAGTCTTATACCATTCGCAGACCCGTGTTTTTGATATAGCACACTCGCCATAGGCTTTCTGCAACATTTTCAAAGATTCAGCACACGAAATCCCGTTCAAAACACAAAATTTAAGACTAATTCTTTGTTCAATATTTTTATTCAAAGTGAAAATCGTAGAGCACACATGCGGTTGGCTGATAAAATTAACGATTTTCTACAACTTACATATTGAGTTAGCGGAAAAGTTCTCCCAGGTATTTGATTTATGTAATTTTTGACAATTTTGCTTATATGACAGCTGTCCAAAACTTATCCGTTGTTGAGATATTCGGTTTTAAAGATTATTAAAACAAATTATTTTTCCTTTCAGGTTCATTTTTTTTATGTTAATTGAATGGTCCAAGTTTTGCTTTCTTTTCGAAACACCAAAAGTGTCGACAAATTTAGTTTACAGCAGATTTTGTGTGAGTGAACATGAAAAACAGATCAATAAACCGAAATTTGGGAACTTCTGATTAATTGTGTGGATGCAAATATATTTTTAGTGTTTTGAATGTTCTTTTTTCTTATTAGATATGTAAGTATACTATTGTACTAATAACTACATAGAAGCAATTTTTGACTTATCAAAACGAAGAAAACTACCTAAAAAAATATCAAATATTTGAAAGATAAAAATTCATGAATGTCTGGAAGTATCAAAAGAATATCGCGAAGTTTACGGTTGCTCATAAGGCTTTCTGTTTTTGAAACCTTTTCAAGCTCATTTCCGCTGATTTCACTGCTTATTTCAGCATTCACACGAACAGTATTGCATTTAAGTCAATGTAACATCCCAGTTTAATCTTTGAAAGTTTTTCTCCACCACAGCCTCTGACTGCTGACTGCAGAATTATCAAATTTGGAGCGATCTTAAACTCGATTGTGTCTTCACTTGTGTTTGCCCCAATACTATTCTGCTGAAAACGGAACTCTATCATACCGAATCCTTCAATGCGTTGCAAAGAAAGGAAGGACAAACATTAGTTAGCATGTGTCCGTTGACCTTGACACTGCTCCCGACTTTTCTCTTGAAGTAAACTGGGTGAAAACTGCTCCGAAGGTGTGAAATATCAGAAGGAGTAGTTGGTTAACTATGTGAATCATCATATGTCAAACTGGACTGATTGCTTGATAAGTGGAAGGAACTTCCCGAGATATGGTATAAATAGGCAAGCATTTAGCTGCCTGCGACTGTAAGGCGCTTCCAATCTCCAAATAATCAGCAAAGAGAGCTATATCTGTCGCGTATATCTGTGCTGTATTTTCCTTCGACTTTTCATGTTATAATCAAGACTAAAACCGGACACCATTAAGTGCGGGTAGAATTGCCTATGTCATTTGATAGATGAAGAGAAATTTACAATAAAATCATCTTCCAATTATGTCGGCTTCGACTTAATATACTTGAGCCAATGAATATTGCAATAACTGAACATTTTTCAAACAAATTTTCTAGAATCGATTTCAATTCTTACCTCGAATGCGCTTCTGCATCTTCTATCAATTGAAAGCCATTGCCCCGAGGTGGTTATTTGAGTTTTAGGAAGAGAAAAACTTTAGACGGAGTCCCATCAGGTGAATCCCATGGATGTGAGAAGATTGTTGTTGAGTTTTTGCGGCAGAAACCCGGTCACAACGACCGCTCCTCAAACGCTGCATAATGCCTAAATAATATTTTTTATTTGCTGCCTGACCTGTTTTTGGAATCATGATAAACTCTTTATATAAACGAGATTTTTAAATGATCTACTCCCTGTACTTTTTTGACGAAACGTATATCAAGTATGTATATATCAAGTATTGGATTAGTTCGATCATCTTCTATACAAGATTGTGACATCATCGGTACTAGAATATTTTGTTTCAAATGTTTTATACATCAACTTATCTTTCTTTATTCGGGGCGAAAAGAGTAAAAAAAAGTAAACAATTTAATTTAATTGAGTAACATTTTTTATGACCCGACCTACTGTGCAGCACTTCAAATCAAATATTCACGCTTAAATAGGATATTATGTATTTATGTGTGTACAATGTGCTGGAATATGCACATCTAACCGCATTTTAAAATTAAGTCATAAATAACACTGTGGCGTTAAGCAATGTTTGTAGCGCCACCGCACGCGGCACGCCATGTGGCATTTGCATTGTGCCAGTGCCAGTGACACCTGTCGGCCCGACAATTACATCACAGCAACACAGTCAACCGACTGTGGCATTTGCAATTTTCCTACACATTCAATTAGTCAGCTGGGTACCCTGTTTGTATTTGGGTACTTCGAAAATGTCGTTACTGCGCCGTTTATGTTCCTCTTAAAATTTGTTAGAATCAAGAATTGTGCTGACAACAAGTTTTTCTTTGTATTGATTGAGTAACTGGGAAGTATAGCTCTTTAACCCAAAATCACTCTTTATGAACCTCTCATCATGCCTGTTCCATAATATAAAAATCTTGGGTGAGATTATAACATCGAATGAAATGAAACTTGGAATAATTTAGAGATCAAGATGTAGCGAATACCGCAGTTTTTTTATGAAGTTGGTAACTTGTAGTCGTTAGGTTGAATTAGGCTATACGGTTGTCCATGAGGAAGCTCCCTTGGACAAGAAATTAAATACGTCGTTGCTATGTCATTGCAGCGGAAAAAGGAGATAAATAAAAAGAAAACATGATAGGGTGGAGATATGGAAATTGAGAGCTACGAAAAACAAAGCACCGAATGATGGCTAAGGCCATTACTGATGAGATTCATCAGATGGTTAATATCTGGGCCTGCTATAAGCAGAAGTACAACGAAGAAGTGAGTGTCAAGTTGCCTCAATCTTTGCACCGCGTGAGCCAGACAGCTAGGAAGAAGAAGCTGTAGTAAAATGCACTCGAACTAATGCCAATTCTCACAGCATGCATACTTAACGGATAATATCTGGTAAGGACAGCCAGGAAATTTGAGAGATAAGACTTTGTTAACCTTAGAAGCTACTTCGAACTTCCGATTTATCCTTGTCCTGAAGGATATCTCGACCTTGCGAGTTGTTGTACTTTCTCAGCGTTCACCAAGTTTTCGCGTCAATATTCAAGCAACTGACCACAGTTAGTCAAACGTATCCAAACTCTCTCATATATCGCGGGAAATCAATTCACGACCTCCATCCCCAATTAGTTCATCCGTGTAGCAGGTGCCCAAATGAGCCTAATTTCAAAGAATTCGCAAACCTAATTTCAAGAATTCAGAATTTAAAGGATAATGTTCCATGAGCTGAAAGCTTCTGAGCATACATGAATCCCATAAATGAAATCAACCTCGCAGCCCAAGCTCTTAGCCTGATTCGTGCAGCAACTATTTTGTCTACGATGTCTATGGGTACTGGGCACATTTAGTATTGTTGTCAGCGTTAAAGTATAAGTGGGACGATCCTAAAAACCTAAAAAAGTTTACTTAAAATTTTCTAAACAACTAATTTGCTTTGGCATTACAGGCGGCGAAATGTCAAGCAGCTGAAAAAGTAAGAAATAAAAAAAATAAAAAGAAAAAATTGTATGTGTTGGAAATCATTGCTAATATCTTAAGTACGATAAAAACTCTTTACCTACCTTACGAGGCACATCGTTTCTGGTAATTTTTCTATGCCTAGAAACCGAAAGCTGTATATTTGCAGACGATATCCAAAGAATAAAAGAGTTCTGCATTGTTTAACAACTCTCGATTCAGAACAAGCAGCGCCCTTAAATGCAAAGAATGGTGACAAAAATTAATGTAACTCAATGAAAAATTAAAAATTTTATACAACTCTCTAGTTCGCTCTAAGCCCCAATACACGTCTTTTGTTTGGAATAAAATTTATGTTTTTCATTCAAATAGAATTGAAAGGGTACAATGAAATTTTATTCGATTTCGGTAAAGCTATAACACATGGGATGAAAAGAAATCGTTTGTTTTTTGTTCCAAATTAGGTTTATTCATAAAAGTAATTTCCATCAAAAGCAACGCAATCATTCCAGCGCCGCTCCAATATTTCAATACCACTTTTGTAGAACGTTTTATCTTTTACCGCAAAATAGGCCTCAGCTTCAGCGATAGCCTCTTCATTCGAGCGAAATTTCTTATCGGCGAGAATTTTTTTAGGAATGCGCACAGCCAGTAGTCGCTGACAGCCAAATATGGCGAATATGGTGAATGTGGGCGCAATTCAAAGATCAATTCATGTAATTTTGCCATTTGCTCAGAATCATTCACAATGAAAATTTATGTGAAGAAAAATTTTTTATGATTTCTGGTGTTACCGCCTCATTTGGACTTCCACTCCGTTGTGCACCATCAGTGTCTCTACGACCGCATTTGAAGCCAGCGAACCATAATTTTGTTGTTACCTCTGATGGAGCGGAGTCTCCATAACACTTTTTAAGCCATTACTTTGCTTGAACGGTAGCGTCACTTTTAACACCATAACTCACGAAGTAATGAACAGCTGTCTTTTAAAGGTTAGTACTAACTGAAAAAGAGGTAAATGCAATAAAACTAGTGCCATCTATGAGTTAGGTCTGCAACTTTTCAGCTTATGTGTTACGATATAAATCTCTATAATCTGATGGAATATTCCCCGGCGTTTGGCACCAGGGAACCCAATACCTTGTCCCTAATTTGTGCAGACTTTTAAAAGCAAGTTTATTGCTAGGATATATACATATCTACAAAATGAGCATGAGTAAAGGTTGTATGTATCCCAAGGGTAGGAGAAAAACCCAAATAATTGGCTCAGAAATTTCAGAACACATTCTTTGTGAATGTCCTGCACTAGGCAGAAAAAGGCTGTACCACCTTGGCGGTATCGCCAAGAGTTCATATAAATTATGAACCAATAAACTCCCAAGTGTGCTAAAATTTTTAAGAAGCCCTAAAATATTGCGTATCCTAGCAGGCTTTGCACAATAGATCTGTTTTGGTCGCAATGCCTAATGATAATTATAATAACAAAACTAAAATTAATAAATAAATAAAATTGTATACCCAGAATTTTTTTTGTAAGTTTTGAAATTATTTTAATTTTTTTATTTTTTCGTGAATTTTGTACAAAATTTTGAGCTTTGATTCGAGTTTTTGTTATATAAGGAAATTAGCGTTAAAAATATTGCGAATTTAGTAGAAACACAAAGTAACTAAATTATGTAGGCACAGGTGTACGTGATTCAAATAATAATAATTATCTTATTTTTCCCCGTTTCTGATAAAAATAATGTTATCCGTTCTTGTAGAAAGCTATGGACCAATATACTATAGCTGGTATTGTCACTTGCGAAGCGAATGAGAATATAGGCGAATATGGCAGTCTCGAATTGTGAGATGCGAATCTCCAACGAATTCGCCACTAGATGGCGAACGAGTGTCGAAAATAAATTTTTGTATTGCCATTGGCGAAAAACTGCATTCGCTTTGCCATTACTGTCAAAATGAGAAATGTCTTGATATTTTTTTCCTTGTTAACTCCTCTCGCGAGCTTAGCGAGACTCTTCCTTCGTACATGGTTCTGTGCTGTTGTTTTTGCACCGTACCATCAGATGTCAGCATAACAGTCGGTTCTACGTTACCGGAACGACTCGGATTCATATCCGTCCAAGGACTGTCACTCCAGCAACATTCCCCATCCATATATGGGAAATGTTTATGCTCCTACAGCAACAACAACATCTGCTAGTTCGCGCAGCATCCATCTTCTCCAAGTGTTTTTTGGTCAACCGCGACCTCAGCTCCCTTGCGCGTTCCAGTCCAGTGCCATTGTCGTGATGCTATGTGGTGGCTTCATCAATTTATCAATTGCCACTTTTTGCGTTCGATTTGCCCAAGGATGAGTTCCTCGTTCGTTAATCTCCACAGTGCGTCTTTACTGATGGTGTTTGGCCAGAATATTCTGCAGATGATGCAGAGGCATTTGTTGATGAAGGATTCTATCCTCTGTGTGATGGAGTTAGAGACCAGCCATGTTTAGCTTTCGTACAACAATACGGACTTCACGCATGAGCCGAGTACTCGAAGTTTTGCGAACGCCCTTATACTGTATGCATTCTCTAGAATACCGCCCTTACGTTTTTTAGCCTGCAATTGACATCTTCATCTGCTTCATCATCTGCCGTGAAGCGTTCGACGAATTCCACCGCGCATCCGTCAACCAATATCTGCCTTGCGTTATTGTGGTTAACTCTCATGGCTTTGGTCTTGGCGATGTAGATCTCCAGTCCAACAGTGCGTGCCAGCGTGACTAGTTTGTCCGCCCTCGCTTGCATGTCGGAGAGTTAGTGAGAGAGGAGGGAGATGTAGTCGGCGTAGGTCATTAGTTCAGGCTGTATGCCATCTTCGCCCGCCGCTTTGTTAAAGCTTCAGCTTTTAAATTGCACTCTTAATCTCCGCTAGGCTGGGGCAGGTTGTTGTTATTTTAATGCTTGTTGCTGTTGTGCTGCCCACTTCAAAACTAGGTATACTGCTAAGAGCAATGTTGCTAGTTGCTTCAAAGTGCTCCTTCCATTCAGATCTCTGATCGGCTGGTTGCTGCTACTCCGCTGGTTGGTTAGGCTACGTTTAAAATAAGCGAAATTATGGGTTGAGCGAGACCCAATCGAATTTCATTTCCCACAGTTTGTTGCCATATGCAAAAAATCTTAGCGCACAACACGATTTTAACATTGGCGTTATGGATGATGACTAACGGGAATGAAATGTATCATTAATTTTGTCCAGCGCAAACATAAATGCGTTCTTACTAAGCCAATATGTAAAGACATACATATGTAAAAGACATAATTTGCATAAAAACTTTCACGGTTCCTTGAATGGATTATATGCACTAAATGCTTACACTGCGCTCGATACTCCAGGATTGGAGTAATTTCTTATAAAACGCCTCTGACGAAGAAGGTTAGCTCGCGGCTCCACATTGTAACTATCCTCGAAACAAAGATCAACGTTATTAAACATTTGCGCTGTTCAAATTTAAATTCGTATAAGTATACAAATTGTTAAGTATAAATGACACAAATGCCAAATGACGATGAACTAATTTATTATTTTTTTAAATGGCAACAACATAAGCCCGGCGAATAATTTCATTCGCCAGTCACAACCGTTCGCTTCGCCAGATTTGTTCGCTTCGCAAGTGACAATATCAGCCCATATTTCATTACTTTTCCATTTTTATCATAATTTGCGCTTTTCTTTTTACTTTTAGGAGTTAGAAATTAAAGATGTGTCATATAAATAAACGAACTTTTTTGACACCACTTAGTTATAAATGCGAAGCCCACTGCTACTGCGATAACGCGGAACCCTATCTTTCTTTATGTTTTGGAACAAAATATTTTTTCTTTTTTAGATGCTAATGAGTTTTTTTTGGTGCTAAGGAAGATATTCCAATATTCCAAATCAACTTATGAATTAGTATGTCTTCCAGGTGCAGATTATTAGATTCCCAATAAAGAGAAAAATTATATTTTTACATTCACGTGGAGATATTTCCTAGATTATTATAAAGGGTGGTTAAGTTTCAAAGGCCGATGTTGATTTTGAATTAAATACAATTTTTTTCGACATCATTATCACTTTTCTTTATTATGATAATATTGGTATGGCTCAATTACGTGTGGAACAAAATATTGGCCAAATGGCCGCCGCGGCCTCGACGGCACACCTCTATCCGATGGTCGAAATTTTCGATGACACTGAGGCATAATTGAGGTTCTATGCCGTTAATGTGCCGAATTATCTCATCCTTTAGCTCTTGAATTGTTGTTGGCTTATCGACGTACACCTTTTCTTTCAAATAACCCCAAAGAAAGAAGTCCAACGGAGTCAAATCACATGATCCTGGCGGCCAATTGACATCGCCGCGACGTGAGATTATTCGGCCATCAAATTTTTCGCGCAAAAGAGCCATTGTTTCGTTAGCTGTGTGACAAGTGGCACCGTCCTGTTGAAACCACATATTTTCCACATTCATATCTTCCAATTCGGGCCATGAGAAGTTCGTTATCATCTCACGATAGCGAACACTATTCACAGTAACTGCCTGACCGGCCTCATTTGATGATTTTCTTCGATATGCATTTTGATTTGAACGCCCGTTTTCATAATAGGCCTGAAGAACTTTAACGCGTTGCTCGATTGTGTACCTTTCTTTGGTTCAAATTGAGTTACTCTGAGATTGAAAAATGTCAAATGTAATGCGGAAAAAACTTGACATTTAAGCGTGGTTCACATTCAACATTGGCCCTTGAAATTTAACCACCTTTAATTTCACTGGAAAATCACCACTTCAAAAGGCAGTCTATTGAGAACCTCACTCCACATGTGCCAACTGGGTTTCGCCGATTGCGGAACTCTTCGACAGCGCGTTGTTTCCTTTTAGACTCTAAACTTGCCCACTACGAACTCAAATATAGATTTAAATTCTGCGCAAATACATTTCAATATAGTGAAGGGAATCTCAGCGGGATTCGAAAAGCGCCAGACTGTAGTGGTGCTAACAGTTAATCACCAATCAAGAGCGGGTACTAAGCCAACAAAATAAAGCAAGTGTATCGGCGAGTTGGCCCCTATGCGAATGTGTGTATGCCGATATATGTATGTGTGGCAGGATATAGGACTAGATAGTGTTTGACAGCACAATTGTAATTGTTTCAAATTTTTGGCCACCTATGCATTTTAGTATATATAAATAAACACATGTCTAGTATATACATGCAACCACGTTTGTGTGTAGCCGGCAGTGAATTTCGGCTACTGCACCAAAAATATCAATTAAATTGTCGCTCATATGACACTTGCTGTTTCACATACTACATATTTATATATGTATTTGATGTATAAAGCGAGCATAAATTGTTATTTACTCATTTTACATGCCTACTTAGTTATATGTTTTCGGCTGTTGCTATCAGGCGTGCTTTTTTCGCCTGGAGACTAATTTTAATAACAAAGCAAACAACAATACTGTTGACGGTGCGTTATGTTGCGTTATGTTGCTGACAACGCAAAGCCTATAAGTGCAAATAGCTACATGTACGCACACACACGCACATAGGTACATACAACAATTTATTTTCACATGCTCCACTTGCGCAAATTCACATATCATGTCCCAGTGGCATAATTAAATTCTTTGCCGCATCACAACCTGAATCAGGCAATATTGAAAGAGCCGAAAATTCGCTGCCATCAATTTATTTATGACCTCAATAATCCTAAATTACATTATGCGAATACGCGGGATAGTAATTGCAAATTCAAATGACGAAATAATCTTTTTGTGAAAATTGTGGTAATTTTGGGTGAGTCTTTAATAGAAATTTTCAGCTTTTACTGTTAACTTTCAAATACCTATTTGGCACCTTTGGTTACCTTGCACTCATATCAGTTTCGCTTACTGTACTCAATGGTGTGTAGACCGAATTGAAAGTTGTAATCAAGAGTGTATTGGAATTTTTGTTACTAATTTTGTCACAATCTTACGTTTTAGGATACCAGTTTTAAAACCTTCGGTTGGGCACCCCGATCTAGACTTTTTTTGTCTTGATCGAGGATCCTTTTTAAAAGGTTATAACCATAAATCGATAGAAAATTAAATTTTAGGAAGCTACCTGCAAGCACAAGTCGTTAGCTATAATAGAAATATGCCGTTAGCCACAATCGAAAAAGGCAACGGAGAGTTAAGTGCCACTTTTTTCAAAAATTTCGTTTGGCTATTTTTTCTCGCTTTAGTTTTTCTTAACTCAAAGTTTAGATTAGGTTAACCTGGTTGGCAATAAGTCACGCATAGACCTTTTGGTCCCTAGCGATACCAGATGCAGACCGACCTCTATAAATACCTAAAGTAGGCATCATGTAGGATGTCAGCGCTTTTGGCGTATCTAAGTAGACCTGGGAGCTCCGCGTTTGAGACGTCCTCCAGACGATCAAACAGTGGGGCTCCCAGGCATTTTAGTCGCGTTTTTAATAATGCCGGACAAACGCAAAGAAGGTGTTCTAAAGTTTCCTCAACATCCTCTCTGCATTTCCTGCATTTGTCCGTGTTAGCAATCCCTATCTTGTACGCATGTGCAGACCAATAGATTGTGACCTGTTAGCATACCTATGATAGTTCTGCATTCCTTTCGCGAGAGCGTAAGTACGAATTGAGTCAGTTTTTTGTCGGTAGTTCTACACATGACTTTTGCTGTTTTGCATGTGGTCAGATTAGTCCACCTAGCTTCCACTCGCCTTTTCATGTGGTCGTCCATTTCATTGTATATTGTGTTTAGCGGTTTTGGTATGTCGTTCTCTTGCTCAAAAGGTAGTTTTTGCTATCTCATCTACTATTTCGTTCCCCATAATGCCTTTGTGACCAGGTACCCAGTAGATATGCAGCCTACTGTTTGTTGCTAGCCTCTCTATGGCCTCCCTGCCCCGTCGCACATTTTTGGACTTAATACAATATGAGCTTATTGCTTTTATTGCTGCTTGACTGTCCACGTATATATTAGTTGTTGACTTCTTTCTTGTTTTAGTGTAGGCTAGCGGAGGTTTTTGCTGTGGGGAAAGCCGCCGACCCCACAGCAAAAACTTCCGCTTGGAAAATACTGATGTGGTCGTGCAGCTTCTTAACTTAAAAGTCTGGAGCATTTTTTTCGCCTCGATTTCTATGATGAAACTAATATGATTAGAATTATCCAATTTGGATAAAATATACGTCGATTGCTTCGATAACCATTTGTCCATTTTAAATTCTGCTTTCTCTTCCTCAATTTTACTTAGGACTGTGTCCCGCTTTATGTCAACATTGGATTAACAAAAAAAATTATTAAGTACATTGTTTACTAATAGTACTCGGATAGTACGCCGGAAGTTCTGCACTCATGCCATCTTCTTAAGGGTCTATCTGGCGATCTCGGCATATTTGTTCCGCCTGGCATTTCTGCTTTCGCAAGTCCGCCATTCTTCTGACATGTCGGTTCTACTATTTTCGGCGTTGTCGGCTCTACTTAGCTCATTTCCTATTTCCCATATGCGCCTTAGCTCTTCATTTCGCTGGTGATCGAGTCAGATGTAGCCTGATATAGTACGTAGAGTTTACATCTCTGCAGTGTTTATATATCGCCACGTTGCGGAAGTGTCTGTTCGAGTTTCTATTCAGTACGTTATAATTTGTCTGACGCATGTTTTGTAAATTCTGGATTTACTTCTTGTGTTTGTATTTGTTTTTTAACACAATGCTACGCACTTACTCCGATATTCCAGAAGCTTTTGTATATTATATTATGAAAGAACCGAGTTAGGTGATGCGCCACTGTAGAGCCAGTGGACGAGAGCCTTTCTTTATTTAAGACCGCCCTGCATGGCGAAGAGCCATATTCTGCTCGAGGTACTCCTTACTAAAACAGAACATGGGTAGATCTAGACTAGAGAAGGTCGATAGTAAATCCTTTCAAATGAGACTAGCAATCTCTTGTCTTCTTTTTCTTGATCGACGCGATAACCTCTTACGGAATTTTAACCGAGTTGAACATAGCGCGCCAGTCGTTTCTGTCTCGTACTAATCAGCGCCAGTTGGTAACACTTAGTGAATTTAAGTCCTTCTGTACACAGAGGAGGCCTTCCTTTTTCTCTGCTACCACCAGATGGTACCACGTCGAAAAGTTTCAGAGCCGGAGCGTTTTTGTATCCATTTGGATCCTTTTCGCTGTGCTATGTCTATGTCGTCCTAAAGTTCATAGAGCTCATCGTTCCATCGCCTGCGATATTCGAAGTTGCTAACGTACAAATGTCCAAAAATTTTACGGAGAATGTTTCTCTTAAATACTCCAGGGGATGTCTTATCGGATATTGTCATCGCCTAAGCTTTTGTGTTATACGACAGAGCCGGCATGATGAGAGCCATATGTAGTGCTAGTTTTGTTCATCAAGAGAGGACTTTAATGCTCAATTGCATACTTAGTTTAAAAGTAGCACTTGTTAGCAAGACAGATTCTCTAAACGAAGTCTCTTATAATCTCGAAGTCATAAGTGTCAACAGTGCGTGAGTGCCAATATTTGAGTGCGCCGACTGTTTGTTTAATGAGAGGAGGTTTTTTGTTTTGTCCTCGTTCACCACCAGACCCATTCGCTCTGCCTCTTTATCCAATTTGAAAAGGCAGAATTAACAGCGAAATCTATTAAAAAGCAAACATCATCTGCTCCCAATGCAACACAAGCCTCGGATGCAATTAATAACATTTTAAATTCATTAAAAATTCAATTTTATAATTCTATCTCGCTTGTGGGGGAAACTTGAATAGCTAATTTCTATAAGCCACGATTGAGACCAGCATATAAGACCATATCAAAAGAAACTGCATATAAATACTGATCATATTTGCTTGACATATTTTTGTTTGTTACTTTGAATGTTTTTTTATTTTTTAGTGCATGAATTAAAAAAAGCTATCTTATTTGTACCTAATTTTTTAATTTTAATAATGTTGTTCTTGTTGTAGGAGCATAAACGTTTCCCATACATGTATAGAGAATGCTACTGCAGCGCAAAAACATAAATTTGGGATGCGTTCCATAGAGCCAACTATGAAAGTTTCTACCAATATCGGTACGAAAATTTAACTTTCAGCCCAAGAAATTACTAACATTTTTATCACCTCCTCTTTCATTTAAACTAAGATAAACTGCTTAAGAAAACTCCATTTTCTCCTTTGCGGCATTTGCTGCTTCACAAAATATTTCTACGAATCCAAATCAAATATAATTGACTTATTGAGCCTAGTCGTACCTCTTTAAGTTCGATTAGGCTTGCTCGAGGTCACGACTGAAAAATTTATACTAGTATAAGCCTACAATTTGGTCCTTTGTGATACCATAAGAATCCAAAGCGCCAATACTACTTTAAATCAGTTCTCCTATTCGACCAACTAATATTTTCAACTTTATCACATCGTTCAGCAGCCGAATTGAGCATTCACTATCGCCAAACTTCTTCGCTAAAAATTTCTAAACGAATTTAAGTAGTATTTCCTATTTCTACCCAGAAAAGTATCTAGAAATTTCCATTTTTTGTTATTTTTGTATAACATATTTTAGCGATGAAGAAAATGAGTCTGATAATATATTATATATCAGCTGATTATAAGTGGTTGTTCTCTCTATGGCTCTCCACAACTGTTTGAAGAAGTGAGCTGGTCATGTCGGCTCATCTTATTTAGAGAATAAAAGTTAAAAAAAAATCAATGAGCGGGGCATCTTGCTTTGATTGTGTAACAATATATACTATAAAAGGCCCGAATAACAGCTACCGATATTTCTCTCCACCTAGTGAGAGCAGCTCTTGTGATTTCTACTACTACACCATGGCCTCGTAGGTTTTTCCCTGTTACCTTTCTGAGCTTGCGGAAAGCGAGCGGAATGGCATATTTTTATTCTTCACCCTTTACTCAACCATTTACCATTTAAATTTCTTTGCCTTTCTTTGTTTTACTCCAGCCATTTCTGACTACTTAACAACTCCGGAGATAAAATAAAAAACAACAACATAAAAAGTAACAGGATTAAGTGTTCGCATTCATTGTATTTATTTCGTTTGAATGTTTTGCTCCACAAAAGTAAGAAATTACGAAACTTATTTATTTTCATACGCCCTTGGGGATGATGTGTTGAGAGGAAGGGTGCCACAACTTGTAATTCATGCGAATGCCACAACTGCGTTGCAGTTTACTGCGATGTATGGCGCTCTTCCGATTCCACTTATCCTTTTGGTCTTCCCAGTGTTAATACACAAAAAACAAAAACAAGGATAAAGAATAACGAGCTGGGGTAAGAGTGACAAAAAACAACTGAAAAGAGGCGATGAGTACGCATCAATGCGATTAGTACAATCTACACATTTCTTGCTCGTTGCCGGGCCAACCGGGCGTATGAGTAACAGCGCATAAAGTGCGAATTTTCTACGTGTGCGTAAACTCGTAATGCGTTCACGTATACGTATATAAGTAAATGTAGGTAAGTTTGCTTGAACAGTGCAATGTTGGCTAAAATTAATAGTCGGACATTTTTATCACACTTTAGCGAAAACAAAGTGCGAAATATTTTCGTGAATAATCGGATTAGACATTGCGGAAATCTTAAGCATTTAGACACTTCGCCAGACGTTGCGCGAAGAAGGTGCTTAATACTCACAAAGAGGGGGAAAAAGATGTTTTCATGTATATTCGTCTGTTGGGACTGTGAATGATAATGAGTTAAGCTGTATGAATGCGAATGAAAGAGTGAAGTTTGGGGTAGCCGAATTTAGCAGCTGCTTAATTGTTAGACGAATCCTAGTCGCAGTGTGAGGTTCATTGACGCAAATTGAGGTGACTACTAAGGAAAGGCGTTTAAATAATGAAAGCACGCATGAAAAATGTACTACTTCAATTTTGTATTTGCCATATACAGGGTGATTTGTCTAGCCTTAGGAATTGGAACTATCGATGTTTTGGAATTTCACAGCCGAAATATTATACATATTATAGTTTATATGTCAAAAATTTAGTTGAGAAATATTGAATATATCCCAAAATCCTTGAAAATCGAGTAATCAGCCAAAACGGTAATGCCAATTGACCGCCCAGGAGCTCAGATTTGACTCCATTGTCTCTATTCTTATGCGATTTTTTTAGGTTTCAGTTATGACAACAACTAAAGGCGATTTAAGAGTTGGAACATGAATTGAAATTATTATTGTTGAAACATCGCTGAAGGCATGAATATACGTATTCTTCTTTATGCCGATGATATTGTTCTCCTGGCAGATAACCCTAAAGTCATGCAATCCGCGTTTAATAATCTGGAGAAATACTGCGCAGAGTAAATCCAAATAAATCGTAGATGATGGTCTTTAGAAGGGAGGGACGCCTTTCCCAGGCAGGAAAATAGTAGAACTGAGGTGAAGAAATTAAAGTGATGGCAGAATATTAATACCTTCGTGCCATTCTCATACCCAAAATGGCGTTCGTCAGGCACCTAGAAGCCAGAAATACTTCAGCAAAATCTAGTATTAATTCACGTGGAGCGGTTTTGTAGCCAAGCCAGTCATGTCATTAAAAAGAAGATGAAAGCTCTTCCAAGCTGAGTGCAGAGCTATGCAAATTTATGCAACTAAAATTTGTCTCATTTGATAGACTAAATACACTTCACTATTACTTCATTAAAATAATCTATTGTTTTGAGATACACATGCAGTATATTTGAAAAACCATTTATAAATACAATTGCAACAGCCTCCCACGCAAACTAACACAAAGTCTCTTAGATAAAAATATGTTTTGACTTAAGCATTTGAACTCCGATGTCGTTGAAGTTCAGCCTAAATCTCCGGTGCAGCTTCTTACCAAAAGCATAGTCAAGCGCGATGCGAATTCACAACTATTGACTCGAAAGGGGAATCATATATGGATCGATAAATAGATTCTTTATGAGGTGTTGCACTTCCCCTCATAGTCTTTAGAGCCCTCCATTCATCATTGTACCTCATCCAGGCCCAGTTCCCTTATTAATCTCAGGTTAAGGCTGGATTGGCTTGAGCGTATGTGCGATTCTTCTGGCTGCAATCGGCCAAGATGTCTCAGCCTTCTCCGCGTTATAGCGCTGCATTCCAGGAGAAGGTGCACTGGACTCCCTTGATATTGGTCGCAGAAACGACAATAGTCCGTAGACCAAATCCCGATCATGTGCAGATGAATTCGCAGTCTACAGTGTATCCTTGGGGAGGGTTATGAGTTTTTTAAACTTCTTTTGGTTGTGCCCTCCCAGTAGGGATTACGCCCAACGTAGCTCCACAGTTTGGTGCCAGTTAGCCTCTCTTATCCCTAGCTCTTCACTCTTAAACTTCTCCTTGATAGTGGGTTGTTCCATAGTACGGAAGGGATCGGGTCCTATTAAAGGCGAGGCCGCAGTCTTTCTCGCCAATGCGTCTGCTATTTCGTTCCCAGTTATAACCCAAATGAGCCAGATGCAATTATGCGTTCCTAGTAGGGCAACTTCCACTGTCTAATTTAATCTCTTCACATAGACAAATGGCATACCAATCCGCTTGGAAAATGCTTGGAAAGCTGAACATTGACACAAGGCCTCATTTAAAATCTAAGGAATACCTTTTCAATCTTTTATGCTTAATGGAAAGTCTAAAAAGTCTTTATAAGGTCAGTGAAGTCATGAGCGTCGAACGAAAGGTGAGAAAATACGAAAATTTAAATCGCGTTTTTCTCGAAATACGTTTTTTTCCGGGGCGTCGAATATAAATCAAAACGTAATCAAGATGTCGAGTTGAAATTTTGCAGGAATATCTTTTGGGGCTCTTATCAGTCGGCTTCAGAAAAATCGATTTTTGTTACTGCAATCGATAGATATATTATAGGGGAATATGTCCTCAAAATTTTATAGCGGAATTCAAAGTGATTTTGGAGTTACAGGCCTGTGTACCGTCCCTCGTGTGAGTATAGTGTCTACTTTCTGAAAACTTTGGAACACGTTTTCTCATAACCATGCTTTTGAAAGTGGCGTGTAAGATTAAAAAAAAAGAGTAGTCTATTATATGCGGAAAAGCCTTCCAAATAAGACAAAAGTTTTCTTTTGTGTTTCAGGTGAACCCTACTAGCGCGCAACGAGAAGCTGTGCGAGATCCCTCATATGTCCGCCATTTTGTTTTTTGGTTTATGTTAAAAAATTGTTTATTACTCTTCAATCATGCCTTCAAATAGGTAGGTAGGTAGGTAGGGTGGTTGTCATAAAGTCACACTTAGGCCTTTCGCTGGTCCATTGTGATACCACTTTAATAAACGAGCAGAGCTTCGTTAGTTTTAGATAGGCTATGCCCGCTACATCGGTTAAAAATGTTGTATCAAGAGTGCGCAGGCTTCTCATAGCTAGGCTTTCACACTCACATAAAAGGTGTCTGATTGTTTCCTCTCCTTCTGTATTAAGACAGCTTCTACAGGAATCGAACTACGGGACTCCTAACCTTCTAGCGTGACTGCCGATTAAACAATGACCAGTTAATACCCCTATCATTTTTCTTATAGCTTCTCTGTTAAATCTTAGCAAAATCTTCGATCGACCGCTGTTCCAGTTCGGCCTTGTCTGTCTGCTTAGTTCACATGTTTTGAGGTTTTGCCAGCTTGTATTTACCTTTTTGATGGTTTCCCTGTCTATAAGTAATTTTCAAGTGGCTATAGGCATGGGTATCAGCGCCTTATGCTGTTCGAGATAGAGCGTTGTACCGGTTCTTGCAAGTTCATCCGCCTTACAATTTCCTGCGATGTTCCTGTGGCCTGGTACCCAGATAAGGTGCACCATGTAGCACTTAGATACGTCATTTAGTAGTTTAAAACATTCTAGAACTGTTTTTGATGAGTGTGTTCTAGATTCCAGCGCGTTTATTGCCGCTTGACTGTCCGAGTAAATGAATACTTCATTTGTGGATAATACTCTCGTTTTTATTTCTGTAAGTCCCTCTTTTATGGCAGTGACTTCCGCCTGAAATACACTGCAATGATCAGGTAGGCGAAATGATTGGCATACTCCGAGTTTATCGGAGTAAACCCCTCCACCTATTTTGTTGTCTAGTTTTGAGCCATCTGTGTAGATGTTTATATCATTTTTCTTAACAAGGAAATTCTGTGACAGAGGATTTACTTAAGTTGATATCCTTGGTCTTACAGAAATCCGTTGAGCCAGGAATGCAGGGGCATTTTTCTAAAATTGAAGAGTGTCCTCTTTGGTTCGTTCTGAGTAGGCCGATTTCTCTTAGTCTGAGAACTGCTTTGGCAGCTGTTTGCTTCCTGAATTGGTCTATTGGTAAAAGGTTAAGTATAATATTTAGTGCCTCTGTGGGTGTGGTCCTCAGTTTTATTGGGGTTGACGCTTAGCCCATTTGCTTTTGACCAATTTTCAACCATGTTTAGTAAATCTTGCATGATTTCTCTAAGTGTATTGGGAAATTTCCCTCTTACTACCATTGAAACATCGTCCGCATATGCTACGACGTGTTGTCCTCTCTCCTTTAGGCTCTTTAGGAAGGAGTTTAATGCCAGCACCTATAGGAGAGGGGACAGCACAGCATCTTGAGGTGTTCCTCTGCTAGCTTTTTTCTTGATCTTTTAGGTCCCTAGGGTTGCGATCACAAATCTCATGTTTTTGATGAACTCAACCAGAGCGCCAGAGATCCCGAAATCCGTCAGCGCCA
The DNA here is from genome assembly GCA_037575425.1 of Anastrepha fraterculus. Classification (NCBI taxonomy): domain Eukaryota; kingdom Metazoa; phylum Arthropoda; class Insecta; order Diptera; family Tephritidae; genus Anastrepha; species Anastrepha fraterculus. The sequence continues at coordinate 21,387 of JAYXIM010046661.1, forward strand.
TTATTATGGTATCCGGTAGGTTGCTGTTGAACGCGCCCACGATATCAAGGAAGGCTACCAGTGTGAATTCTTTATTATAAATAGACTTCTCGATTTCTGTAATCAGGATTATATTATATATAGCCTTAATAAATGTAAAAGATTATTCCTGTGTTTCGCTTTTTTCGCCTCGAAAAAAAATTGAGAAAAACACCTTTTTTTGTAGCCACTGATAAGAGCCCCCCCTTAACCTTTGCACATACTTGACATTTTTTATGAACTGTTACTAAAAATATTGTTCCGATCAATTTATTTGTAACAAAAAAGTGTATTTTTTTTTCTTTTTTGTAATTTATTTAAGATAATAAATACTCTCAGTTTTTCGCAAAAAATTATTTAAAAACTCGTTGTCTGCAGGAGCTGCCCCCTTAACAGTTGCCACGTATGTGGATGACACTGCCATTCTTCCTACTTCTCACTCAGCTAATGAAGCTTCTGAAGTTCTTGCAACTCAGTTAAACGTATTAGTAACTTGATTTCGAAAAAGAAACATCTTGGTAATTGCCTGAAAATCTGCTAATGTTACATTGATACTGCGAAAAGGAGACTGCCCCGACGTCAGTTTTAACCACACTATTATTCCAAAATTCAGTCTAAATTCTTAATTCGACCTACATTAAATATGACAGAATAATAACATGGCGACAACACATCACTGCTAAAAGATCTCAACTGAAAACAAAAACTTGTACAATGTACTGGCTGCTTGGTCAGAAATCTAAACTTAGTTCTAAGCACAAAACTCTTCTTAACAAGAATTTGTTAAAACCTGTTTGGTCGTAATTTATTCAAATCTGGAGTACTACAAGCAAATCGAACGAAGATGTGATCCAAAGAAATGTGTCAAAACAACTCCGACTAATAGCGAATTCTTCCTGGTATGTCAAAAACAAGCACATACACAAAGACTTAAATATACCAGTGGTAGATGAAATAAAAAATACAGCAGAAGATACATACAAAATAAAATCACACTGTCATCCTAACACTCATGCCATCAACTTGTTAGACAACAGCGAAGCAACACGACGACTACAAAGGTTTCATCTCTTGGGTTTGCCGCTTATATCTTAAGTCTTTTTAAATAATGTTAATTCTTCATTTTATAATTATTTAACCTATTTAAAGGACAAATTGCGAATGACGCACCAACGTTAATAATATATACAAAATTATTATCATTTACTTAAATGATTGTAAATAAAGCCATTGAAACAAAATATTAAGTTTTACTTTTTCAGAAATTTTGTGAATGAACGCCGGATGAATATGTTTGCTGCTTCGGGTTACTATATAAATATTACATCAAGGCTGAGTTCTGAGGGTTTATAGGCAGAAGCCCAATTGGTACTTAAGCCATTAAGATCCTTTTTCTATCTTCCACATAACCAGTTTCTTGAAATTTTTGCACCAAGCTTTAAACTGTCAACGATTATTTCTACTGATCAATTTTCATAATAATTTTCAATAATTTTAATACGCTCGAATAAAAGTGTGCATCTACCTATTTGACAAATTTCAAAGATGACATGAAAGAAGGTATCGACTACCAATTATTCATTGCTGACATCTAGTCGTCACTTTTCAAATACCATTTATTTGATTATTTCATTTGATTTTTGAATGTTTTTGGTTTTTGTTATCAAGAACCAACGAGATTTTTGGGCTACTTAAAATCTGCACTATATAAGGGTTCTAATTATTAGGTGTGGGAATAAGTTTCCGCCACGTAAAACAGGTGTTACTGCTGATACTATTTTCCTATTCGCTCTAATAAACTTCTGGTGATTTGAAGGTGTATATGTGAGGTCTCCATCGCAGTAGTTGAGATTCGTTTGAAGCGTAAAGATCCTTTTTTATCTGACGTCAAAAGTGTCTACGTTCGTCCCGAAAGAACAACATTTGCGGGAAATCATGGTTTATTATTACCTTTTAAAGAAAAACGCAGCTGAAAAGTATATTGATCAATAGCCACGGTAATCACGCCCCATCAAATATAACTCGTGAAGGGTGGTTTCGACGATTCCAAAGTGGCAATTTCGACGTGAGTGATAAAGATCGCGGAAGGGCATCGAAAAAATTCGATTCGAAGATACCAAACTAAAACGAAGATACTCAAGTTTTGAAGATGCTTGTCGAACCTTTGATGATATGTCAAAAGAGGTGTATGTTGACAGATCAACTGTCAGTAAACGTTCACATGCGACGGAAATGGTGCAGAAAGCAGTTAACTGAGTGCCATATCACTTGAATGAGAGGGATATCGAGAGGCGTTTGGTGTCGTGTAAGATGCTTCTGGAGCGGCAGAAAAGAAAAGATTTTGTGCATCGCATCGTAACTGGCGATGAGAAATAGAACGTCGAAACTGTTGGAGCCCGCCAGGTGAACCAGGTCCATCGGCAATGACAAAAAAACTGAATGCTTCAAAGGTTATGTTGTGCATCTGGTTGGGATCAGAAGGGTGTCATTTATTTTGAACTCCTTAAACCATCTGAAACCATCATTGGCGATCGTTACCGACTGCAGCTAATGCATTTGAATCGAGCTCTCAAATAAAAGCGGCTATATTTATGTCGCACAGTGTAGATACTCGCGGCTCACGTTGCGGTCACGCAACTGTTATTCTTCCACAAAAAGCTGAACGAATCAATTAAAGCAACTTCTTACGTAAATGGTTCCAACTTTAGTCATAACAAATTTAGTTTGTCTGCAATATTAAGTATAAATTGCGACGTTCACCGAGTAGCTTGAGCTTATTCTCGTTTCAAGAAAATGGCACTCAAATTATTCCATATTGTAATTTTTACAATACTGATTTTTTTTCTAATTTTGCAGCCTGCCGAAGCGGTACGTAACTTTTCTTTTAATGTTTTAATTACTTACTTCCAATATTTATATTTTTCTAGGAAAATTTTTTTCAAACAGCTTGGAGAAAAATTGGCGACTGGTTCAAGGGGGTATACAAAGATGCTAAAAAGTATTTGGGATAACAAACCAACTTGCACGAAGCCGAAATGAAATGTGAACCCATAGATATATCAAATAAGCTATGTGTATTCACAATGCTATAATAAGTTGTTTTAATCATTTATATATATATATTTTCCCGTGGTTCCTAGGTGGAACAAAGGGCCTCAATAAACAAGTTAAAGTTAAATCTATTAGAAGCTAGGAATTTTATTTGCCGCCAGGAGCGGCCTGCTTGTTGCACTTCTGTTTCTACTAGTCGCCTCCACGTGTTAGATGGTCTGCCAGGTCTGCGGCTGCCTTGGGGGTTCCAATCCAGGGCTGCTCTAGTGATATCATCATATGGCTTTCGAAGTGTGTGACCGATCCATTTCCATTTGCGGCGTCGAATTTCGAGATAGACTGGTATCTGTTTCGTTATAGTCCACAGATCTGAGTTTGATATGACGTTAGGCCAAAAAATGCGCGTGATCTTGCGAAGGCTGCGGTTGATGAATACTTGCATTGCTTGTATGTCACGTGTTGACGCGTTCCACGTTTCGCATGCATACAAGAGGACAGATTTCACATTGGACTCGAAGATTCTCAGTTTCGTGCGCCTCGTTATATGCGTTGCTCTCCAAACTTTATCAAGCATGCCAAACACTACGCGAGCTTTCGATATCCGGTTACGTATGTCAGCCGCTGAACCGCCGTTTTTATTTATTACACTGCCTAGGTAGCAGAATTCATCTACAGCTTCGATGTTAGTGCCGCGTATCTGGAAGATATGTGAATCGGTGGTGTTGATGCGCATTATCTTTGTCTTCGCAATGTTTATTTTCAGTCCAGCCCTCGCTGCGAATTCGCTCACCGCCTCTATTTTTGCTTGCATATGTGAGTGTTTGTGTGATAGCAGGCAAATATCGTCAGCGTAGTCTAAGTCCTCAAGGTTGCCGCTCAGGCCCCAGGATATGCCTCTGTTCGCCGCTGAGGCTTGTCGCATCACTAAGTCCAGTACCAGATTAAATAAGAGCGGAGATAGCACGCATCCCTGTCTTACTCCTGTTCGAACTGGAATAGCGTTGCTCAGGATGCCCTCATGTCTCACACGGCAGCTTGCTTCACTGTACAGTTCTTTGACAAGTGAAATGATTTTTTCAGGTACTCCTTTGCAGTAAAGTGCTCCCCAGATTGCCTCGTGGTTGAGAGTATCAAAAGCTTTTTCAAAGTCGATGAAGCAGAGATAAAGTGGCGAACGCCACTCGACCGATTGCTCGACAATCACTCTCAGGGTGTTGATTTGATCGACGCAAGAACAGCGTGGTCGGAATCCCGCTTGTTCATTCCGTAGGCCACTTTGCAGTGCGTCGGAAAGCCTTTTATTAATTATATGCGCTATTACTTTATTGACCATGCTTAATAGTGTTATGCCTCTCCAATTCTTGCAGTCGGATAAATTGCCCTTTTTCGGTATGAGCGTGATGACACCCTCCTTAATGTCATTCGGGATCTTCCCGGACATCCAAATGTTTTGCAGTAGAGGGAGTAGCCTTCGGGCGCTCACCTGAGGGTCAGCCTTAAGTAGTTCAGGATTGATGTTGTCTGGTCCTGGCGCTTTATTGGCCTTTAGGGCTTTAATTGAGTTCATAACTTCGATCTCATCAGGCAAGGTGGTGGAGATATCGCGTCTTACCAAGTGACGTGGACATTCACATGGCTGTATTGCTACGGATGGTGTAATCATTTGGTTATAAAAAATTCAGTGGAATTGTGGTAAAAGTATTTATAATTGGAATTAAAACGTCCCTGAAAGAACAGCATTAAACATCCTCTATAAATATTTGTGGAATGCTGCTGGAATGACAGTGCTTGCTCGGATATAAATAAGGGTCAGTCTTTCTGGTTACATCTAATCGACTGTCGTGGGAAGGCTCGTGGCGGTTATGTAGACCTAATATTTTTGCTGAATGTGTGATTGCTGCGGCTCGCTTTTTTCATGCCATAGAGCAATCAGCAACCGGAATAGAGGGAGAATAGAGGGGGCGGTATTTTATTTTTAGCTAAGTAGTGATTAGCTTGGAGTGGGTAAGGGAACCCAGAAAATCGGGAATTTTACCAAACTTCGAGATAAGCTCATTTTTGCTCCAACTAACTCTCTTTATAAATTTCTTGAGCACTGTGGCTTGCAGCACTTTTGTGATGTCCTTAGAGGAAGAACTTAATGGAATGGAAATGCAATGGCATATAGGAGTATACATATAATTGCTGTGTAGGTTGTTTGGTCAAACTCTTCTTCCAATTTGTGGTGTGCGTATCTTGATGTTGTTCCACAAATCGTTCTATAGTTTTATGCCACCTCCGAATGGTAAATGGTTTTTATGAGAAGCCTTTTCATGGCAGAAATACACTCAGAGGTGTACCATTGCCTTTGTGGCCCTTATTAGAAAAGTGACAGACTATTTAGTTTTTTATGCACGGGCTTTCGAACCTGAGAGCTAGCGAATGGTAGTTACGACTACATTCCAACCAAATTTTCATGAGTTTGTCAATTTCAGCGATGCAAAGGAAACAGAAAAACACGCATCAGCTGATAAAGCTATGCAATACACTCATCTATTTGAGCTGATGCGGTTTATACACAATTAGGAAAAAAGATATGACAATATTTTTAAGTGGTTTGGTAAAATTTACACCCTGCGCAAGCACCAGCGGGTTAAGTTCAAATTCAGAAACAAACATTTCCTAAAAATTTATTTATTGAAAACTGAAACTATGTTAGCCCCACTTAGAGTCTTTATCTGCAGTTTTATCGCGATCTTGTTGCTCAGTTGTTGCTCGTGCAGTGTTTAAAATACCCAATGCTCAGCCTTGAGTATTCGTTAGTAGAAGCTCAATTGGTATTCAAACCATTGGGATTTTCATCACTCCATGAGCAGCAACTGGGCAACAATGTGGCCACAGATCGCGTGGAACTGCAGCAAAAGACAGTAAGTGGGGCCAACAGAGTTTCAGTTAAGAAAGAATATTAGAATATTATACTATACATAACCGCATAAGTACAACGACTTATCTGCCAACGAGCCTTCCCACGACAATCGGTTAGACGTAACCAGAAGGACTGACCCTTATTTATATCCGAGCAAGCACTGTCACTCCAGCAGCATTCCTCAAATATTTTTAGAGGATGTTTAATGCTGTTCTTTCAGGGACATTTTAATTCCAATTAAAAATACTTTTACCACAATTGCATTTTATTTATTTTTTATAACCAAATGATTAAAAAAAGTTATTGTACCATTGTGAACACACATAGCTTATTTGATATAGGTATCTATGGGTTCACATTCCATTTCGGCTTCGTGCAACTTGGTTTGTTATCCAAAAAAGTTTTTAACATCTTTGTATGCCCCCTTGAACCAGTCGCGAATTTTTCTCGCAGCGTTTTGAAAAAAATTGTCCTAGAAAAATATAAATATTAGAAGTTTGTAATTAAAACATTAAAAACAAAGTTACGTACCGCTTCAGCAGGCTGCAAAATTAGAAAAAAAATCAGTATTGTAAAAATTACAATATGGAATAATTTAAGTGCCATTTTCTTGAAACGAGAAGAAGCTCAAGCTACTCGGTGAACGTCGCAAGTTAAACTTAATATTGAATACAAATTAAATTTGTTATGACTAAAGTTGGAACTAAAAACTTACGTAAGAAGTTACTTTAATTGATTCGTTTAGCTTTTTGTGGAATAATAACAGTTGCGTGTCCGCAACGTGAGCCGCGAGCATCTACCATGCGTTACATAACTATAGCGCTAGGACTTATTGACACATTTTGACACTTTGTTTCTTATTTAATTTGTGTAATTTTTTATGAAAACACAGTGCATTCTTCCAAAAAAAAACTCACAAATCCAACTTGTAAACTTTGTGCAAATTAAAGAAGAAAATCTAAAAATTTTCAACAAAATATCACACTTTTTATTGGGTATGGGAATAAGTGTCCGCCCTTTCCAGTTCCCAATGCTCTCGTAAGAAATGAACCGCTCTCCAATAGGGGCTGACTGCATTGATCGGATGGTAAGCCGAAGATGCATTGTCTGGGAAATACGGCGGGTGAGGCAAGATTCCCAAATTCAGTCCCTTTGAATCTTTCTGGACCGATTTAGCAACGTGTGGCCTGGCGTTGTCATGCAGCAAAATCAGTTTGTCAATGCGACCGTCCCATTCCAGCCGCTTTTCTGTGAGAGATCGGTTTAAACGCATTAGCTGCAGTCGGTAACGATCGCCAGTGATGGTTTCCGATGATTTTAGATGGTTTAAGGAGTTTATAGTAGACAACACTCCTCTGATCTCACCAGATGCACAACGTAACCTTTGAAGCATTCATTTCTTTTTTTTGCTGTCGATGGTCCTGGTTCACCTGGCAGGCTTCCACATTTTCGATGCTTAATGTTATCATAATAGATACATTTTTCATCGCCAGGGACGATGCGATGCAGAAAACCTTTTCTTTTCTGTCGTTCCAGAAGCATCTCACACATCACCTCTCATTCAATTGATGCTGGGTGCCACAGTTACGTGCAAATGTTTACCGACCGTTGATCTGTCAACATCTAACCCTTTAGACATATCATCAAGGGTTCGACTTGCGTCTTTATCCAATAATTGTTGTAGTTACCTCCGAATTTGTTCGGTGCTCCTTCGTGGTCTTTGTCACTCACGTTGAAATTGCCACTTTCGAATCGTCTAGTCCACCGTAAATACTGATCAATATACGACACGTTTCAGCTGCACTTTTCTTTAAAAGGTAATAATAAACCATGATTTCCCGCAAATCCTGTTCTTTCGGGACGAACTTTGACACTTCTGACGTCAGATAAAAAAGGATCTTTACGCTTCAAACGAATCTCAACCACTGCAATCGAGACCTCACATATACATCTTCAAATCAGCAGTAAATAAGTGGACAAATCCCCTTACACCTAACACCACCAGCAAAAAAAAAAAAAAAAAAATTAAATGAAATAATCAAATAAATGGTATTTCAAAGTGACGACTAGAGGTTAGCAGTGAATAATTCCTAGACGATACCTTCTTTTATGTTATCTTTAAAATTTGTTAAATAGACAAATTCACACTTTTATGCGATAGAACAACGAGTTAAAATTATTGAAAATTATTATGAAAATAGTCGATCTTCCAGAACAACATACTACAAGATTGGAGAATTGATCGGTGGAAATAATCGTTGACAGTGTAAAGGTTGGTGAAAAATTTTCAAGAAACTGGTTATGTGGAAGATTGAAAAAGGACTGGCAGACCAAAAATTGAACCTTCTTTTGGGAACATTGCTGCTGTAGTGCAAAGTGTTGCTGAACAACCTTCAACATCGAACTCTCGACGTTCTCAACAATTAGACATTCATGAATCGTCCGTTTGACGAATTTTACCTATAGATATGCTTACGGTGTATATTTAAGTTTTGCTGTTTTTAACATAGAATTGTTAAGATCTGCAGTGGAAATAAATATAGTGAAAACTGAAAGGATCTAAATATTATCATGCTTTATTTTAAAACAGCATTTAGGCGCTTCTATTGAAAGACTATTTTTAATTAAATCTGCACAGTATTTTTCGATCCTGAGATATCACTCTTTAAACGATTCTGTAACTATCGGAAAGATGTTAACCTCACACAACAAATAGTCGAAGACTGCCAGGCTGATGAGCCCCAGCAACAGAGACCAAAGGAAATTTTTGATTTTGTAACAACCAAATTAAAGGTTTTAAAATTTGCTAGAATTTATATCGGTGAACTTAAATTGTGGCTTCCGCTTTTTTGTTCTGGCGTCCTGTGAACTGTTCTGTCCTTATTAAAGTACGAAATTTTTAAGCACATCTATAAGTATTTTACATTTTTTCATTGTCGGCCTAATAAAAGTCAATCTCGCGTCATCAAGGAGGACTCCAGCAGAAATTGGCTTGAAAATTTGCTTTAAATGTGTAATCAAAGCAGGACAACTTTAAATTGGAATAAAGGACAGGTCATTAACATCAGTACTACGAAATTTCTTAAGCTAATTTATGACAGCATTGACTTCCTCAGCAGTCAAGTTTGATTTCACAAAGTCAAAATCTGTAGTGCCTGAAATATCGGTCAGTCCATAAGTTTGTGCCATTATTTCGCTTTTGTACGTTTTTTGCATACAAAAAATTATTCGCGGAATATAACGGAACTATTTATATTTTCTTTGATATATTGTGCATTCAACAAGTGATTTTAATCGCGAATAAAATCACGTATTGATAAAAAATAAAATGGAATCCTCGAACTCGTATAAGAGGCATATTTTGTATTTTTTTTATAAAAGTGGTAAAAATGCAACAACCGCTGCTGCAGAAATAAACACTGTTCACGGAGTGTAAGTGTAAGGATTGCTCAAAAGTGGTTTTGAAAATTCCGAAGTGGTAACTGCGACGTGGAGGTCGCCCTGAAGTCTTCGACTCCGACGTCTTGCTCGAACTCGTGGAAACTGAGCTAAATTTGACAGTCGATATCATAGCTCAGAGATTAAATTCATCGTATCGTTACTGGTGATGAAAAATGGGTCCTTTAGATAAAGATCCAGAACCGACCCCTAGAGATGGCGAGATGGCCTTCACCCCAAGAAGATTATCTTGTGTATTTGGTGGGATATTGCCGTTATTATTTATTATTGTATGAACTTCTGGAACCAAACCAGACGATAACTGCTGATTATTATTCCCATCAGCTATCAAACCAGATTGAGGCACTTAAAAATCGACCGTCTTAAGTGAATAGACACAAAGTTTTTCCGTGGACTTAAATCCCATATGAGTAACAAGAACTACTCCTCAAAAGAAGCTATAAAAAGAGATATCGAAGCGTATTTTGGCTCCAAGGACAAACAATTTTTTGAGCAGGGAATTAAAAATTTACCTAAACGTTGGGAAGGCATTGTAAATAATGAAGGAAGATATATTATTGGTTAATAAATACTTTAAACATCTTTTTTATTAATTTTAAAACCACCTTTAAAAAACCCACGAACTTATGGACTGATCTGATAAAATTCGATGGAAAAAATGTGGCACAAAAATTTACAGCATCAGAGATGGAATTTGCTAAGGCCTCTTTAAGATGAACTGACTCAAGTATATTTGAGCAGTTTTTAGATTTCATGAATTTGGGATTACATTTAATATTGCACCTTACATTATGAGCATAATTTCGGTATAAATATTTATTGAGCTGGTTGAACTTTCCTCTGTACAAGAAATACCACTTATGGAAATTAGCATCAAAAGATTGCTTTTGCTTATTATAAAACTCATTCCAGCCAGTTAATAGTTAAAAAAATGTTGTGAATCACAGCCAACAAAAGGGCTGATTTAAAGCATATTAAACTAGATTTATTTTTTCAAGTGATTAATAATTTAGTACTCTCATGTATACACAGATGAAAAACAAAAAAAGAGCGTCGACTTAAAAGTAGTCCAGATTAAGAAGAATCACAGCGTATGGCACGCATCAAATATCCCTTGACCATTTATTCGTGTACGCCTTAAAGTGTACCACACCACGGGGCTTCTGGAGTGTTTTACAATTTATCGAATTGAATTTACAATTTATCACAATTTTCACTGGAAATAAGTGATTTTGAAAACGAAAGCCAATTGAGACCTTCACATTTGCACCCAGCAAACAAGGCAAGTCAGTTTTATGATTTACTTTATCCGTTCAAGGGATGCGTTGGTGTGAGTCGTGCATATGTTGACATGAGGATGTGTGTGTGCGCTACCAAGCAAAATAAGCGAAACCGGAAGTGGAAAAGTTGCACTGTAACAAAAAAGAAAACAATATATAAATAAATAAAAAGAATAAAAGCAATAGAACTAAAATGCATAAAATGTAGAACGACAACTGACCCAACACTGCTGGTGTCATTTTCGCGCGAACACAGAACAACAAAAATCAAACTAAAAGCAAAACCAAACAAAAAAAATATAAAAAGTAAAACAGAAAATACTGTAGGCAAGCGCACACAAATGTTCGCACTTATAAGTTTTTATGTACATATGTATGTATTTAAATGTTTTAGCGGGAGGCGCGGCGCGTACATATGCATAGTAAACTAAAGAAAATTATTTGTTGAGAAATCTAGGGAAAAATACAGAGTAAATAATCCGAAGCTTTTGCAGCTATGCCTGTAAGTCCAACAATGCTATAGCGAAGCAAAGCATGTGAGAATATTTGCACACTCCAACTACATTTTCTACTGCGCAATAAAACTAAAGAAAATAAAATGCAGAACAAAAGCAGTAAAGCAAAAATAAAATAATAACAAAAAGCAAAATGAAAAAGCACGTTTTCCAACATTTTTACTAAAGTGTCAACTAAACGAAGCGCCTGAGAGAAATTACAAAAAATATTGCTTACATGCATGTCAAGGGTGTTTTTTTTTCAGCTGCATGATAACTACCGATGTCGATAATTACGGTTTGACAGCTGAGAATTGCAAATTGTGTTAATTTTTTTCAGTTAGGCTTGGCAAACCATCACGAATCGAACCAAAATGTGGATATTTCCTTTGAAATATTGTACAAAAAAAAATCTGTTCATAGAGCGAAATATTGAAGAAGACGTCGAAGTATCGACTCGTCGTTGTTCTCAGCTTATTGGCCTTTGCCCTTTCACTATATCTAAAATTTTATGATAGGAACTTGGCCGACGTGCCAATAGAATGCAGTTCGTGCAAGAATTGAAGCCATGTGACCATTGATTGCGTAGCATTTTTGCTGATTGGGCTCAATTAGATGTATTATTCAGATTTATTGGAAAAGATCGAATAGGACATGTTATCCGGCAAATGTTCATAATAAACAATAGCGGCCATATCCCACCAAATAGACAGGAGAATCTTCTTGGGGTAAAGACCATCTCTAGGGGTCGGTTCTGGTGTTTCATCTTTATCTAACCATTGGCGTTTGTGAACAGGATTATTGTAAGGGACCAATTTTTCAGCAGCAGTAACGATACGGTTAAAAAACTTTCATTTTCAAGCCGTTGCAGCAGCTGAGAACACACATTCAGTCTCTGCTGAAGGTTGGCGACGGAAAGTCTATGCGGAACACATTTTCCAGCTTTGATACCTTTCCCAACTGAACCAGGTGCCTATGAACTGTTCCATGCGATGAATTTAACCGCTGAGCTACCATATCGACTGTCAAATTTGGCTCAGCTTCCACGAGTTCGAGCAAGGCGTCGGAGTTAAAGACTTCAGGACGACCAGCACGCGGGGCTTTCTCCACGTCGCAGTTTGCGCAGTCCTTACACTTACACTCCATGAACACTGTTTATTTCTGCAGCAGCGGTTCTTACATGTTTACCACTTTTATAAAAAAAATACAAAATATGCCTCTTATACGAGATCGAGGATTCCATTTTATTTTTTAACAATATGTGCTTCTATTAGCGATTAGTTCCGTTATATTCCGCGAATAATTGTTTGTATGCAAAAATCGTACAAAAGTGAAATTATGAGTAAAATACGCACGAACTTATGGACTGACCTTATATATTCAAAACATAAATGCTATGAAATTATCTACCAGATAATAATAAAAGTAAAAAAAAACAATACTTCCAAGTAATATTTCTCGTTTGTATTATCAGTTTTAAGTTCTCAAGCTCTTAAAACACACCCGATATCTGCGTACGTTTAGAGATGCACTCACGTTCCCACACATGCACCGAAATGTAAAACCAAACATATCAACTCATCTAATATGTATTATAGAGAGCGCATAAACACTGTGACAACTAAACAAAATAGCTGTAAAGACAACAAAGCAACAACAACAATCAAAGCATATGGAAATTGTAAAAGAATGCTGAAAATTGTATGATGAAATGAAAATTCTTTAACCCGGATACCAACAATTTGAATGTAGGTGACAGTATGTACACATAACGTAATAATATGTATAAGGTAAAGTAATAGTGTTCATTTTCCGACATTCGACTGCCTTACGTTTTACACTGTTGCCTTTTTTCGTTAGACTTTTCATGTGTTGCTGCTTTCGAAGCAAAGTATCAATGGCATGGGAAGTGGCTTGCGTTATTAATCTATGGTTAATTGTTTACATATTGGGCTAGTGGTGTGTGGTCCATTAGCAAAGTATCAATGACATGGGAAGTGGCTTGCGTTATTAATCTATGGTTAATTGTTTACATACTGGGTTAGTGGTGTGTGGTATAGGAGGCGTTAACTCCCCCTCTTCTAAATCGAAGCGTCCCGTCTTCGAATATAAAGCTGTTAAGTGATTAATTCTGTTTGATAATTGCAATAATAATTCTTCTTTTTCTTTTGCATTTTTTAATTTAATTTTTAGATTAATGTATATGATAAATTTAAAGACAAAATATGCAGATAATATTATTACAATTAAAGTGGTAAATGTCCACCAAACAGGATTTCGTTTTATTTCTTGCTTTAATGGTGTGAGTATATTAACATTGTTTAGTTTTAAATCAATATTTTTTGTTTCAATGTATTTATTTACAAAAAAAGATTTTAATTTTCCTTCCCTTAAATATCCTAAAATTTTTCCTGTAGGATTTTCATATTTTCTGTTGTCAATTATAACATCATCTTGAAAAGTTATCAAATAAACTCCTTCTATAGTGTGATTATTAATTTTATGCTTTCCTGATGCTATTATAGCACCATCTTTTACAATATTTATTGATTCATTTGCTTCATTTATTTTTGTGCAGTTGGCATGTTTATTATTTAACATATCGGACAAACATGTGTTATTTCCTTTTATCATACAAAAAGCATTATTTAATTCCTTTTTACAAAATTTGACTGAATAAAATTTATCTCCACATTTTATTATTTCATTTTCAATCAACAATTTTCCATCATTTTGCGCTACAGCTATTGCTTTATACAATTTACAAACATTTTTTACTTTTGGATACTTAATGTAAACAACTATTAAATTACTTTTTTGTACAATTTTAAATTCCGAAACATCTATAAGATCTGATATTGTTACATTTACTTGCTCATTGCTTATTATTTCTTTTATTTCTGACATATCTAAAATTAAAGGATTTAATATTCCTACTTTTGACAAGGTAATTGTTTCCACTATATTTTCAAGCTCTGTAATTATTAATTTATTTCTTTGCCTTAAAACAGTTTTTTCATTAGAACTGCCCTGTAATTGCTTAAGGATTTGCGTTAATTCTGTGATTGTTTTGAATATTTGTGAATTTGTTGTAAACTGCTTATTATTATTTTCTATTAGATCATTTACTTTATTCGTTATTTTCATAAAATCATCATGGTCAGGCGTACCCGAAATCCATTTCCAAACAGTACCTAATTCATTAATACCTCTTTTCGATCTTTTGTTATCAACCTTCAATTGTCCTAGTAATGTTTCTATCATTCTGTATTTCATAATCCATACTTGAATTATCAATTAATATTATTTCTTCATTGCTTTTGTATTTGTTTACAACATTTTCAAATAATGATAGATTTGTTAAATGGTATAATGATCCATAATATTCAAAAATTCCTGCATCTTCTTCTTCTACAAGTATATAATTTTCTCTTGTGTAATCAATTATATCTGTTGTAATGATATTGATATATGAAAATATCAATATAAGTGGCACTAATTTCCCCATTTTTCCTAAAAATAATGCAATTAAACTTTAATGTTATCTTTGTGAATTATTCTGTTTCTGTTTTGTATTTTAACTTTATTTCCTAAATCTTCTACTACTATCTGCTTTTTATATTTGGGTTTTAATTTATTTCGTTCCCCATATACTTTTTCATATATAATTTCACCCCTATGGTAATTTTTTTGAAGCCTTTTCTTGTTGTGGTATTCTAACATTTTTTCCTGATTATTTCTTAATATATCCCTTATATTCTCATGCTTCTCTTTATTAAACAAAATATTACAAGGTTGTTTACCTGTTACTGAATGTATAGTTTTATTATACTGCTGCACCGCCCTCATAATCGATTCGAAATCGCTAACTAAACTGTGTTCCTCTTTTAAACATCGAGATATTTCTATAAGTGTGGAATGAACCCTTTCTATTTGACCATTACTCGTGCTATGACGTGGTGTGCAATAATAGATTTGTATGTTGAGTCTTTCCATTAAAGACCTGAATTGTATCGTACCTAAACCTGGTTCATTATCCATAACTATACTTTTAACATCTGGAAATGTTTGCAGAAGTTCCAAAATTTTTTCCTCCAAATTAAGCTTATCCCCAATATATTTTACAATTAAATATTTAGAATAAGAATCTATACAAGTTAAAAATTTTAATTTTTGCGCGAAAAAAATATCAATATGGAGTTGTTCTCCCTCCCTTTCCGGAATAGGTGCCTCTCCTATCGGAATAAGTTTTGGGTGCCTTTCATATTTATTACTGTTGCATATGTTACAATTTTTTACATATTGCTTGAACTGTTTTATCATCAATGGCCAATAATATTGTTGCCTAATTTGGGCCAAATTTTCCCTATAATTTCTATGTGCCCTATTGTGAGTTTGCTCAATAATCGCTCCCTGATCCTCTCTATTAGTAATATCGTTTGGGAACAATTTCGTATGAAAAAATTTTACAGTTGGAAATGCCTCCCTCAATACGTTCTTTATTTCGTAAAGCACCTCAGGTGTGCAATATATTCCCGTAACCAACTTTGGGTTAATATATTCTTTTAAAACTCCAACAATATTTTCCGGTATGTCGTATTCGATCAAAAATCGTTTATTATTAAAATAAGAAATTGTCTCTAACACGGTTATTTTCGCCCCGTTATCTATCAAAATTTGTTGCTTAAAATGATTTAATGGCTTTTTTGTTTCATGAATCTGATATTCATTACTGCTTTCAGCAGAATGTTGTGTGTCCGCTAACGAATCACCGGAGTCACTATGTTCTTCGGAATTCGTCAAATTATTAAGCATTTGTCTCGACAATGCATCAGCAACGACATTGGTTGCACCTGGTTTGTAAATAATTTTTGGAGAAAATTCTTCAATAAATGATCTCCATCTCTTAATCTTAATATTCGGATTTCTTTCCGAAATCGCAAATGACAAAGGTTGATGATCAGTGTGTATTTCCAGATCACTAACACCGTAAAGGTAATTACGCAATGCTTTCAAAGCCCAGACTATTGCGAACAACTCTTTCTCATTTGTAGCATAATTAAGCTCCGTAGAATTTAATGTTTTTGATATAAAGACAATAGGTTTCCCCTCTTGTGACAATACTGCACCCAAAGCTACATTTGATGCATCGGTTGTTAAAACAAATTTTTTGTTATAATCAGGTTGTGTCAATTCAACCTGTTGAGCCAGTAAATTCTTCAATTTTTCACAAGCAGCCACTCCGTCTTGATCTAGATTAACTATCTTTTTCTTTGACAAATACTGGGAAATTTTTCCGTTTTCCCCCTGCAAATGCTTAGTTAATGGCTTTGCCACAACCGCGTAATTGTGTATAAATTTTCTATAATAGCCTGTCAGCCCCAAAAATCCCCGCAATTGACGCAATGTCTTTGGTATAGGATAATTCTGTATGGCTTCAACCTTTCTTGGGTCCGTTTTGATTATATTCTTTGCCACTATATATCCCAAAAATTCCACCTCTCTTTGGTAAAACTTAGATTTTTCAGAGGATATTTTCATATTTGCCTCCCTTAATATATTAATTACCAAACTCAAATGTTTTTTATGGTCTTCCAAATTTTTTGAAAAAATTATAAC
>JAYXIM010046662.1:0-12739 GCA_037575425.1 Anastrepha fraterculus
CATCAAGAAAGGTGGCCAAAAGTCGGTTTTGGAACTGGGACCAATGGAGTATATTTTTGATATCTATACACTTTAGAGCAGCTATGAGCAAAATTTCAGAGAATTTCGTTTAGTAGTTTTGCCATTAAAGGGCGATAACCATTCATACTTCGGCTTTTTTTGCACTTGGTCATATAGTTAAAAACAGTGCGAAATTCGAATATCGCTCAAAATATTTTTGGTAAATTTTACGTTTTTGTATTCAGTTAGAATATTCCAACACAGATTATACTGAAAAAGCTTTGAAATAAAGGAACTTGACGAAAAAAAATTAATTTTATTCTTAAAATGTTGTTTTTTACCAAAAAGTTTTAGCCGTCGAATGCTGGAAACTTTTGGCACTCCATGATATTAACAAAATTTCAATGTGAAAATATTCTTTGAAGTATCTATTATTACCTATTAATGCGCAAATGTGCGCTTTTTAGTATTTTCAGAGATAACGGTAAAAACGTATGTGCGCTCTGAACAGCTTTTGTACTGTGTCTATGTTCAAATGCCCATAACGTTTTACTGAATTGACAGATTTGAGTCATTTTTGATATATTAAAAATATTTTTAAAAAATCGTTACACAGCCAATAGAAATGTTTTTTTTGTTTACATTACAAAAGTAACAAAGTAGCCATGATAAATTAAAAAAATCGTTGGGAGAACGTAATTCTGATTGGGGGAAGGTTTTTTTAAATGTCTAGAATTTTGCTTCTAACAACATAGTAGGCATTAAATCAAAAATAAATTTCAGAAAATTCGAAACTTAGTTGGTCGGCTCATTGTTAAATGCAATTTAATCAAAGCTGTTTCATTATAATGGCGACATTCACGAAGAAGGAAATTTTAGATGCCAATGATGCTGAAAAAGGAAGCGGTGTAAAATATATTTTAAATAAATTACTAATTGAAGAAAATAAGGTACATTGTGAGGATCTTAAGCGTTTAGTTAAGATGGTTGCGTCTCTTATTTCTAAAAGAAAGGTTAAATACAAAAAAACCAAAAAAAATAATAAATCATTTGCAGAGAAAAATGTCGAATGGATTAATTCACAGTTTCTCATTCCAGAATTAAGAATAAAGTCTAGTTCCGATTCTTCTTCCTTGAAACGTGGTCGCCCATGTGTTGAATTTGAAAAAATGTCAGATCGATCGAAGCGGCGGGCAATTGCAAAAATAAGCCAGCAATGTGAAAACGATCCTCTAAAAATATTATTGGCGGCACGACAAGCTGCAATAAAGTCTCAGGAGTGCGAATTAAGTTCGGTTTTGAAGAAAATCATGGAAAACCCAGAGTATTGCGTGAAAATAAAGCAATCCAGTAAAGCCACGCTTTCACTTATTGTGAAATCTCCTGAAGAAGCTCTGGCTTTTTTGATCGATAATGGGCTTTCAAAATCAGTTTATACAAATATAAGGTTAGCAACAAAATTAAGCGGAGCTGATGTTTGGCCTCCTTACGATCGATTAAAGGAAGCTAAAGAGCAATGTAGACCTCTAAAAGAATTCATTCAAATAAATGAGAATGAAGCTAAGTGCGATCTTCAAGCGCTTTTAAATCATACTGCCAGAAGAATTGCCGAGTTGCAGCAAGAAGTAGTACTTTTATATGCACAGAAGTCTAATTTTTGCGACATTGAAGCTGTTTTTATTTTTTCTTGGGGGTTTGATGGAACCAGTGGATTTCCATCATTCAAACAACCTTATTCTGAATCAAGTGTAGAAAAAGTTGATGCAAATTTACTTGCTTGTACATGCATTCCTTTAAGATTAGTAACGTCAAATGGGACCATTTTGTGGAACAACGCTATTTCTCAATCTGAAGAATTTTGTCGCCCAATTTCACTTAAATGGATAAAAGAAACTACTGAAATTATTAAATCACAAAAGCAAATAATGGACGAACAAATTAATAAGCTCGAGTGCTTGGAAATTGAGGTACAACATTTTCGTATACGTTTACATTTTTCTTTGCATATGACTCTAATAGATGGTAAAGTTTTAAATGCACTTACTGACACAACATCATCACAGTCATGTCCAATTTGCCACGCGACACCAAAACAATTCAATGATCTTTCCAATATTGCGACAGATGTTTTCTTACCAATTACTGGCTCCCTGCAGCATGGCATAAGTCCATTGCACGCTTGGATTAAAATTTTGGAATGCTGTTTAAATATTTCATACAGGAAAAATATAAGAAAGTGGAGAGTCTCAAACGAAGTTGATAAAAAAGAATATTCGCGCAGAAAAGCAGAAATACAAGATATTTTGTGGAAGAAATTGGGATTGAAAGTGGACATGCCCAAGGATAGAGGTTGCGGAAACAGTAATGATGGCAATTCAGCTCGTCGGGCTTTTCAAAATTCAGAAGTCTTTGCAAATTGTTTAGAGTTGAATACAGAATTAGTAACCAACTTTTCAATAATATTAATGGCTTTATCCTGCCATCTGCCGATAGATCCTAATAAATTCAATATACTGTGCCATCAGACTGCAAGAATTTATGTTGCGAACTACAATTGGTATTTTATGCCTGCGACGGTTCATAAAATATTAATTCACGGCTCTGCGATTATAGAAAATAGTATTTTACCTGTAGGAATGTTTGCAGAAGAAGCTTCTGAAGCCCGCAATAAAAATTATAAGTGTTACCGTGAGCGGCACAGTCGGAAATGTAGTCGAGAAGCTACAATGCAAGATATGTTCTTGCGTTCTATGGATTCCTCAGATCCACTAATAGCGTCTCATAGCTTGAGTTCACGACTACAAAAACGAAAAAAATTGCCTCTTCCATCTGCAGTAATTGCATTACTCGCATTACCAGAGGTTCCGCAAAGTGAAGAGTAACGGCCACTCCTCAAAAGAGATAAAAAAAAAGTAAATCATAAAAAAAATATAAAAATATAAAAAAATTAAAAAAAAAAAATCTTAAAAAAGCAAAAAAAAATATTTTCAGTTGAAATCAATTTTATTTTCCTAAAATATCTTTAATTTTCAAATTAAGAAAAATATAAAATAAAAAAATCTTAAAAAAAAATCGTTTTAATAAAAAAAAACCAAAAAACCGTAAAAAAAAATTTAAAAAATAAAGAAAAAATAAAAAAAAATAAAAAAAAAATTAAAAAAAATAAAAAAAAAATAAAAGTGGAGTCTTCTAAACCTGTAACCTCCTCGTGGTAGGCTCTGGAAACAGCAAATGTTCACCAAACTTTGCAGGCTAATAACAGGCTTATGAAAGTGCTGGAATTTTCAACTTAGGCGCTTGGTATAAAGATTTTTCAAATTCTGAGTCCAGATTCGAAATCAGCGACCTCGAAAACCCCTTTATGCAAATATTTGTATAAAAAATTGATTTTTTTTAATTTCGGCCGCCATATTGGATCCGCCATATTGAATTTTTAAATTCTGAGTCCAGATTCGAAATCAGCGACCTCGAAAACCCCTGTATGCAAATATTTGTATAAAAAAATTGATTTTTTAAAATTTCGGTCGCCATATTGGATCCGCCATATTGAATTTCTAAAATCTGATTTCAGATTCGACATCAGCGACCCCAAAAACATTTATATACCAAGTTTCACGAAAAAATGTTTTGATTTCGATTTATGGCCGCTTTTCCTTGATGCCAGCCCATAGTGCGACGTTCTCTCTGTGAATTCCGAATGGTAGTCACGCACCAACCCATTCGGCTACTCATTAGGGTAACTCCCAAAACACTCAGGCTAAAAAGCCCATTGCATTCGAAGCTCTGGGAAGTAAAAGGGTAGATAGTTAAGGAGGAAAGGAAAGAAATCGCAGAGAGAAAAAGATAGAATACAATAGAGACAGAGATAAAGGCATAGATGCTAGTCCTGTTCGAGGGATTCCAGATTCTTTGGCAAAGAACGAGTTTTACTCATTCTCATGACATCGGAACCCAAAATTCGAAGCCTTGCTCTAACAATGGCAGGGCATTCACAGCGAGAATGCTCAGTGACACCCCGCTCCTCTAAGCAAGACAGGCAAATCGGGTCCTCAATCACTGAAATGATGGTAATATGTCGACCCCATGGCTTGTGTCCCGTAATAATACCAACCATCAACCGACCGCAGTTTCTTTCATGTTGTAGAAGAAAGTTCGACAGTTTTATCTCAAGCCACAGTTTTTCACATATTTACTTACACCACATACACACCCGTCGTCCATCTAAATTTTCCATACGGAACACCTCCTTTTTGAAACTGTGGTGAAACATTCTCAGAAATATGTGTTCATATCATTTCTTCAGGACGCGTGCAGCGTCAGTGTACTCTTGTTCCCTTCAATGCAGATTTTATCACTGAAAAGAGATAGATGATAGATGACGGAAGATCCGGTCGAAAACAATTGATTGAATACGGGTTGCTGTATCGACGCACTATTTTTGAAGAGAACCTATAGTAGAACTCCTATATAGTGGAATTCCTTCTAAGCGTTCAGCCAGAACACCTTCACGTTTGCACTGAACTAATATTGGCCGCAACCTCCCTTTCTTGCAGGCATAAATCTAAGTTCGCAGAAGTACAATATCTTGGAGCAATTCTAGATATGAAACTGTCATGGAAAACTCACGCTTAGCTGACCATAAATCGAGCGCTGCATGTTTTGGGACAGTGCCAGAGAACCTTTACTAGTAGATGAACCGCAGTACCCTTTGTTTTTGGCAAATAATCTGGTATATCCTTTGTAAGAAGGTATGGCGGTTTCCTACTCTTGTGGAGAGCTCGGTAAAAACTTTCTACACCTACGACTCCAAGTCTGAAGATGGGATTGAAGCGGGATGGCGGAAGAATTACTGCTTTCGGTGTAACAATTTTTTAATCGGAAGTCTTCGCAATACTTGAAGTAGCACATTGAATAATGGCGAGGAATTACAATCAGGATCTAAGCTGCTCTAAAGGCCTCTTTAAGAATTGTTCAGGAATGTTACAGGGTGCAAGATGGAATGAACCTGAGCTTATATGGATGTCGGAACACTATAATGTTCAAGGCAATGAAGTGGCTGATGTATTGTGAACAGCGATTTTATGGACTGTCTAATTAGACACAATCATCACATAGTCACCTCATCAAGGTTTTCATTAGAAAAGCTTTTGAGAGCCGTTGGTGCAGTACTGATACCTGCACAACTAACAAATATTTCCTGAAAAGGTCTGAAAGGATGATTGCGAAATTAATTCTCAGATAGAGGAGAAGCGAGCTATGAGCTCTGATATGACTGATTATGTGGTACATGGAATCGAAATATGGTAACCATAGCTATCACCGATGATCTGCTGTGTAAAATGCGCTTCTTCTTTAATAGCGTTACAACGCGGGGTGCGTTAAAGCTTACTTCAAAATGCTCCTCCAAAGCGGAGCTGTTGCTTCGTAGTTACGTATTCCCAGCTTCTTAAGATCGTGTTCCACTGCGTCTATTCAACAGTTCCTCGGTCTGCCTTTGGCCCATTAGCTTTCCTGTCAACGCTTTCTTCACGGTATAGTCAACAGGCATACGGATCACATGACCTTACCATCTCATGCGCTGTACTTTAGCAAAACGCACAGCTGTCTCGTTCTGAGTTAGATCGTTCAGTTCAGAGTTCAATCGGATTCTATAGATACCATCATCCATTCTTATTGGACCAAAGATCTTTCTTAAAATTTTTCTTTCCATGCGAGCAATCTGAGCACAATCATCAACCATAAGAGTCCATACCTCACAACCATATGTTAGGATTAGAGTCTTGTTCATAGTGAACTTTGTAGCTTTAGACAAAAGTCGTGACTTGAACAAGTCAAGGTGGGCGTAATACGCTTTGTTGGCGGCGTTGATGCGATCCCTGATGGCGAAAGTTGAATCACCGCTACATGCGAACATAACTCCTAGGTACTTAAAATGCTGCACTGCTTCAAAAGTATACGCTCGGCATCTGTGCAGGCCGCCTCGATTTCAACAGATATTTGAAATCAATGAACAGGCAGTGAAAATATACAATGTGCTTAAGCGAGTGAAAATACTACAAAGCATTTTCTCTGTCACTGTTCGGCTTTCGCCAGACTTTGGCGGTACGTTTTCCAGTCGGATGTCTTGGGAAGGGGCGAGTTACATTTTCTTTCCCTCGGATCCACAAAAAATCTGGGAAGTTTGCGGAAGAGTAATGAAACTTCAATTTTTCCTTTCCTTTAAAACCTATCTCTTGGCCTTATATAGGTAGGTGAAATGGTTGAAGTGACATTCTAGTACTCCCCAAGTAGCACTAAAGTGTCATTTTGATACCATTTTGAGACTTCCAACAGGCAGATATCTACAACCAACCAGAGCTGTTGATGTAGTAGAAAAAATTTATGGGATTTAGGTTGGTGCACTGTCCCAGGCTGTCGAAGAATGGAACTACCAGTGGCTTTAATCGTCTAGCTGCCAAACCCGGACATTTACAGAGAAAGAGCTCAAGAGTCTCCTCCTCTCACTGGTCTCCACAGCTTCTGCAATGGGGGTTAAATGGTAAACCTAGCTTTTCGGTATGTGTAAATCGCCTAATAACCGATAAACACAGCTATGAGCTTAGAAATTGAATGGCGTAGAGTCCCAAGACTTTCTGAGTCTAGCGCCTATTGTACAGGGGCCAAACGGTTCTCGAAATTTCACATGAAGAAATGGAGCTCCATCTTTTCTGCGCTTTCTTGAGAAATAAGTGGCGTAAAGTTCAATGCAAGATATTGTCTGAGTGCTAGAAAAATAATGTTCGGCCATCCACATTTAGATTCCATTTCAAAATTGGTTAATATCATACTTTTCAGTGCATTTAATAAATTTCAGTAGAGATTTTTTCAAGCAACTCTGATACTAAATCAGGCTGTGCTACATTGGTTTGTTTACAGAAACGGAAGGTACTTCATGTGTAAGGCAAGGCTTCACACTACATAGCTGCCGGTCTCTGGAGTTTCGAATGCACGTACTTCTTCTATAGCAGCGTCCGTCTCGCACATGCTCTACCTGTTGTGGACTCCATTCTATTTCGTAGGCTCAACTATTGTTAACGCTTTATTGGCCTCATAGTTACTAGCACTTCCACTTCTTGTAACACAAGAAAGTTCGACTAGCTATTACTGTAAATGAATACTTAACGAGAAAATAGACATCTTCCACCCAAAGGGCAAATATAAAAGTAATCCCCTACTGGCTCCTTTAAGGCATTTAGCAATTTCTCTTTACACTTCAAACGTTTAAAAAATTCATTTCGCATCTGCTTACAGGTTGGCGCCTCATCTTCCTCAACGCCAATATCATTAACGCAATCAATTAACGCAATTGCTGGCGCATTCACATCAGCTGTCAAGGTATACAATTCTTACAACTGTTGTCACACTTTTCACCTTTTTTAATTTGCTACATAAGCACAATTCTTTCACTTGATTAATTCTTCATGCCAGACAAATCCAACAACATGACGCAAGTAGAGGCCTCAGGCTCAGCCGCAGCTTCAGCTTCAGCTTCAGTGCCAAATACGTTGTCATCTTCATACATTATGCCACCTCAGTCTTTTATACTTGCATTATCGCAATGTTGCTACATACATAAATACATATATACATACACATATGGTCATTAAAATAGGTACGCTGTTTTTAACTATCGATTTTCATGTGCCGCTCGGAAAAAGTTAAAGATATTATTGAAATTTCGCTTTTTCTATCCTCCAGTCACTGGGATGGTTCAAAAATGTTGATCTAAATGAACTTAAGCCCAAAAAGTCCACAGAATAGCATGGTGGCCAAGAGAAACCGACTTACTCTACTGATAATTTAAATGCAACTCTTGCCAATATGGACCCTTTTAAGTCCCCAATGGCCATTGCAGCTGAAATCAACAACGCAGGGTCAGCGAGAACTGTACGGCGTCGATTGTACAACATGAACCTACCAGGCAGAATAGCTCGTAAAGTTCCTCTATTGAAACAAGCAAATTTAAGGAAAATGAAAAGTTTTGCTCAAGAGCAAAAGTCATGGTATGGACCAGAGGGTATAAAAAATGGTATAACATACTTTGGAGCGATGAAACAAAAATACATTTATTTGGATATGATGCTGGGCGAAATGTCAGACGTCCTAAAGGACAAGAGTGGTTTCACAGTGGTTCACAAAAAAAAAGTCCAGCACGGTGGTGACAACATACCGATTTGAGGGTGCTTCTCTTGGTATGGAGTAGGACCTACTCACCTCATAACCAATAAAATGGACAAATTTATTTACAAGAGCATACTTCAAGAATTGATGCTACTATCTGCTGTGGAGAATATGCGACTTCGGTAGTTATTTCTGCACGATAATGACCCAAAACACTCCTCAATATTAGTACGAGAATGGTTTTTACAAAATAATGTTAAAGTTATGGATTGGCCAGGTCAGTCATCCGGCCTAAACTCCATTGAAAACCTTTGGGGAGATTTAAAGAAGCGAATCGGGAAAGATACATCCAAAACTAAGAAAGATTTATTGCAAAAAATGAACGAACTATGGTCCCACTCCCACAGAAACCTGCCATAAGATTACCAATTCTATGCTAAATCGAATGCAAAAAGTAATTTAAAACCATGATGGACACAGTGGTAAAGCTAGAACCGCCCTTGGTATGCTATCTTCTGCGTGGCGTAATAACAACATCAGCGTTCACACAAAAATTAGAACTTTCACATCCAACGAAGTATCGGTTCTACTTTATGCTTACTGTACATGGAAAGTGATCATCTTTCGCATTTTTTGGCCCAAAACGAATTCGAGTTAAGATCTACTGAAAAAGGCACAAATGAAGCTAGTCGAAATGCTCATGTAACGCCAAAAATGGAGATGGGTTGGGCACACTCTACACTTGGAGTGGAGCTTTTTCACGAATGTTGGTCGCAAGCCTGGTAGACAAAGGCAAGCTTGTTGGCGAACAGTTGAAAGGGAAAGCATCGGAAAGAACTGGAGCCAATTAGAGTGCATTGCCAAAAATCGCACAAAATGGCGCGCAGACGTGGTTCATGCCCTAATACCCACGAGTGATTAAGGACCTGAAGAAGAAGAAACCAGTGGTTATTGATTAAACTTCGAGGATTTACACCAAATTTTTAATAAAGTCATTAAATTGTTTTGGCATCGATCTTCATCTATTTCGTACCTATTTTAATGACCACATGAATATTTCCTTTTTGTTCCTATAATCACTAGTTTAAGTTTTACAGGATCGTTGAACTATTATTTATATTAGTTATATTAATCTATGAAATAAAAACCATTTTCAATTGAATATCTGTTCGTACTAATTAGAAAAACTTGGATTTTCCGTATAAACGTGTGGGGGTACCTATTTCAATGGCCCTAGGTGTATATACATATGTGCATCTGTATATAAATCTCAATGTGTGGAGTAGGGCTTTACATTTTTTCCAATTGTCCGATCCCGAGATTTTCGGCATCCCGTTTGTGCAATCCCGGTATACCGGGACTCTTTGAGAAGGATTTTAAATACAGCTTGGAAAGTATTGCATTACAATAATAAACCAAAAAAAAATGCAGTGAAACCTCCCTTAGGCGGACACTCACCGTCAGTCAAGTTATGACAGCGGTGTCCACTCAAGTGGAGGGAAGCTTATTGTAGAACTTTTTTATTTTCCAAATAATTGACTGTCATTTCTTATTTGAATAAAAGATATTGATATTACATTCTTCAAAGTAATAATGAGAATAAAAATTACATTTCAGTCAATAAACTACATAAAACTAGATAACACATGGACTGAAAAGTCCCGGGCCTAACACATAGATGGCACTGGTTTTATTGCATTGACCTTTTTTCAGTTAGTACTAACCTCTAAAAGACATCTGTTAAAATTTCAGGATGTTCAATTCATTACTTCGTGAGTTTTTGTGAATTGAATGGATTAAATTTCGTGTTTTAATTCTACACTGCTTCTTGATAGCAAAAAATTCCGTCCCAGCGAAGCAATGGCTTGAAAATTGTTATGGGGAGTCGGCTCCATCAGAAACAACAAAAAAAATACCAGTCTAACGGTTAGACGCGATAGAAGTGAAACCTTCCGTAAAACGAACTGAGAGAGAATGAGACGAAAGCAGCATTAGGAGCGAGATAAGTATAGGTTCATTATAATATTGCTATAAAGTTCATATTTTATTTTCTTCATTTTATTATTATTCATCCTCAATGTTTTCAATTTCAACAAATGATACGAGTGACTTATGATAGTTAAAATATGATACAAAGGCTTTGGTTTCGGTGTTGTTAATCTTTGAAATACCGCGTCAATTGTTGTTTTTGATCGTGTTGTCGATTCAGTGCGATTGTTACACATTTTTAAATTGAATGTTGTATTGAGAAAGTCAATTAAAGGAACCGCTATGTCCAATGCAAAATTTACGTTAAAATCACCACTTAAAATCATTGGAACTTTATCTAAGTATCCGCGATACTCCTGGTGCATACTCTATTAAATTTTCGTGAATGAATTCCGTGACGCAATACAGCACACGCTGTTGCTATTATGAGCGTCGTAACGCGTATATTACACAGACGTACTAACATACACACAAACATTCGTAGGACGCTTGGTCTAAGCAAGTATTAGGTAGTGTAGTATAGGTATACATAATGCCTTCTCGCTCACCGTGGCTCCGTAATACGCAGCCGCGCACACATACGTACTAGCATACATACAAACATACATACGTATGACGCTTGAACTAAACACCAAAGCAAGTAATAGGCAGTGTAGTATACATACTACAATACTCACTATACTAGCGTGGCTCAGCAGTACGCAGCCACATACATATACGTATATCAACATATAACACTTCGTAGTGTCGCTTTTTCGTTTCATCGAGTCTCAAATCACTCCCAACGATTCTAAAGAAGTTTTCACTTCAAAAAAGCGATGATTTGCTGACTTCAAACGTGGCCGTAGAGACACCGATGATACACAATGTAGTGGACGTTTAAATGAGGCTGTAACACCAGAAATTTTTTAAAAAAATCCACAAAATCATTTCGAATGATCAAAAAGTGAAGTTGCGTGAGTGATGACTTTATATTGCACGAACATTTGACTTTGAGAAAGCTCTATTCAAAGTGGGTGCCGCGTGTGTTCACTGTTGACAACGAAAAACGTGTTGATGATTCAAAACAATGGCAAAACTGCATGAATAGAACTTCGAATTACTCCCGCATTGATCGTAATCGTCAAAATGCTCGGTGGGAAAAATTTTCGTTGTCGAATGAAGAAGTTATAGCTAAAACTGAGGCCTATTTTAAGGCAAAAAAGGCGTTGTTCTTGATGGAAATTACGTTGATGAATAAAACCCATTTTCAACAAAAAACTGGTTTTCTGTCTTTTGTCCGGGACTTTAAAGTCCATGTGTTTTATTATATTGGTTTTCCATTTTTTTTAACAAGTCGAAGGCAGTGAAGTCAGCGCTGTCGAGTGGCTTTAAGTTTGTAACTGCATTCAAAGTTATTTCGTTAGACAAAATTTCATTATATTCTACAGAAATACTCTCTGTGACAGGATTATTATTGTCAATAGTTTCCATGTTTACGTCAGTAACAAAATCCTACCTAAAATCTAGATTTCATCACTTCACGTGTCTTCTTATTTGTTCTAGAAGTTTTTGGAAATTTTTTAATATCAACTGACGTAAACGCACTTGAACGAGCAGTTTTTCCAATAACAAGTGGGTTTTCTTCTACTCTTGCCATATTTGAACAAAATAGGACAGTTAGCCTTTCGTTTGATAAATTGCCTCCATGACATACCTCTTTTTGTAAAGCTAAGGTTATGTTCGGCGATGCTCTGGTCCATCTCATCAGCATTATGCAGTAATGACATTATACCAATTGTACTGAATTAATTATTTTTTATGTGCAAAAATTATGCTTGCAAGATTTGACTAGACAAATTATTTTCCTCGTAATTTTTCGCTAAGAATTTCAATTTTATCCTTCACACTACGGTTTGATCTCCCCATCTCATTACGTACATATATTCACTATCAATGAACATAAACCAGTGCGTAAGCCAAATACAATGTGTGCATGAAAAAAACAATACACTTTATCAGGGAAGTCCGCCTTTATATAAAGAGTTCACGTCCGCTCAATAGAAGTTTTTGTGGAAATTTTATAAAAAATAACAGTCCGCGTCGGGCCTAGAGAGTGTCCGCTTAAGAAAGAGTAATTTGTTCCGAAATAGTTGTTCTTGAAATAGGCATAGGAAAACTTTTCCAACCAAGGGAGATGTTCGTCTAAGAGAGGTGTCCGTTAGAAGAGGTTTCACTGCAGTTAAATTTATACGCATTCAATAATACTTAAACGTGTGCAAACCTAATCAAATAAAAAAAAGAAAGAAATAGAAAAGATCGGTCCCGAGATCCCGAATTCATATCCCTAGTGGGGAGGCAAACACTAGCTTCTGAGTGTTGAGATCACTTTTGCGTTAGCCGACGCACTTATATGTACATTAGGGCGGGTCGATTTAAAAATCGCTCATTGCTCTGTAAAAATCGTACTCTAGGAATCAAAATAAGAAACTTTGCCGAAGAAACCATACCTCTAAAACGAATTCTGATCTCCCCCAATTTGGGTCGAACGAAAAATCCCACTTTGACCCATTTAGAGTGCTCCAATCGAGTCCAAATATATGACCGACCC